>OVBA01000763.1:0-56289 GCA_900406435.1 Lepidium aucheri
TTTTATTACAAAGATACGGAAAATCTTATTGTTACGATTTTATTATAATATAAGTTAAAAATCTTTTTATATTAAAATTTAAAAAAATAAGTAATATTATGTAAATAAAAATATTAGTAAGAATTAGTTAAAGAGTTTTATCAAATATTATCAAGGGATAATTTTTTAAATTTATTATAAAATAGATGAATTTATTAAGGCTCTCAATACAATATTTTTTATTGTTTTTATTGCGTTGACTAATAATATTTAAATTAAGTTTCTTATTAAAATCTAAAAAAACTTATTTGTTAAAACAAACAAAATAATTATTCAAAAGATTAAAGTTGTAATCGAATAATTTCAAAGATAATCTCAAAGTAGGCGAGATAATAATAATGAGAATATATTTAATTAATTAATAAAATTTAATCTAGATAATAATAATTATTTAATTAGTTATAGAATCTTATGAGAATATAATTGTGTGACGAATATTATGTGATAATATTTCCAAGTAACAATACAACGTAGTCCAAAACAGACAATACACGGTATTTAAGTTAATGCTATGGTTTTATTATATAAGAGATTATTCTAACCATTAGACTGAGAACAACTCGACATTTTTTGTTTCATTGTTATGAAATCTAAACAATTAAAAGAGTTTAATAGTCATTGTTGTTTATGTGTTGTGATATTTTCTAATAGCATGATATTAATAAGTACACAAATGTTATTTAAAAAAATATCATTAATATAGAAGATCAGAAAAGATTTACAGTGGTAAATCGATAAAAGAAGACCAAAAAGAAAACAAAACACAATTACTCATATACAATACAAAAGTAAGTAAACAGAAACAACCATTTCCCAAAGCAAACAAATCGGTCTCCACTTAAAAGAAGAAAACACTTAGAACAAATGAAGCATCATAGCGATCATGAATCCAAATCCCAAAACAAGTGTTTTTGCGGCGGAGGATTCAATCGGAGGAGTGTCTGCGCCTGAAAGATCAGCCGTAGCGCCTGTAGTAGTAGAAGGAAAAGTCCCAACAGTTTTAGTGGATGTGCTGCTGGAGCTACCTGGTGAGCCTGGGAACAACGGCAGAGATGTCCCCACTATAGCCGCCGGAGAAAGTGCCGGAGATATTGCTGGATTGAGAGGCAGAGAAGAGGAAGGAAGAGGAGTAGAAGAAGATGGAGAGAGAACTGGGACAGGGTTCAGAGGTAACAGAGGTTGTATAGGTAGAACAGAAGAAGGTGAAGGCGCGTTTAGAGATGGGACTGCGTTTGGAAGTGGTGCGGATGGTGCGGTTGCGGATGCGGTTGGAAGTACGTTTACTTCGAGTTTCATTCCTTGGCTACAATGTCCTGGCATTCCACAAATGAAGTACCTACAAAAGATATAAATGTATTATTACCAAGTGTATATAATATCACATATGGTATTGACTTTTTTTTTGGGTATCAATATGGTATTAACTTGTATGTGAAAGTGGAAATCTGAACCTTTTTCCAGGAGTAGTGAGAGGAACAATGGAGTTTCCATTAGCGAATGTTATAAGTGGTTTAACGGCTTGACAGCTATCGAATTCTGGTTTTGTGACTTCGAGGACATTGTGAAACGCAGAAGGATAGGAGAAAACTGTTTGGCGCAAAAGAAAACAGAGCATTGGTTCTTAGTCAAATGATGTATATTGAAAGAGATTAATATGGAGATGCGTGATGAATTTACCAAGATTGTCTCCAACAGCAAATGTTTGTGCTCCAGACCAAGTTCTAAGACTACCTCCAACATTCCAACCACTAGGACCACCAATGACATGGTCTGTAGCTACTGTTAAACCACAAATTGTAGTCGCCAGGACCAAGGTTAGGATCAGCATTGCTCTGGATGCCATTATTCTCTTCTGTTTTTCTTCTTCTTCTGTATGGGGAAATTTTAACTTCGAATTGAAAGATAGATGAAGAGATGATGTTTTCTGCTTCTTATTTGGTTCAAATATGTACGAATATATAGGAGTTAAAAGAAGAAGAATCTTTTGTGACAAGAGTTGGTAAATAATAAAGTTTTTGTTTGCATCTGTTGAGAGTTAGTATTTATGTTGGATCAAGTACAAAACTAATAATATGTTTTGTTACACCAAATCCACTACACAACCAGACAATGTTCTTGGTACTGCACTTGTCTGTAAAAAAAGGTTTATTTGCACCTAAAGCAAGCTCTTCTTATGCTATTTAAGCTAATATCTTTAAAAGAACAGGTTAAGTTTGTATAAATTCATAAAAAGAAAAGTATAACAAAGTCACACATCTTCCTGTACATTATACAGCCGTGTAGTATCTCTCTCTAATGGAAGTTACAAGTTACAGTATATGTAACAGAGTACTTTGTACGTGTTATTTCAAAACTTTTCAGAACTCACCACAAAGAGAACAAAACAGTATATAGTACTCTATACGTTGGGACTGTGACTATGAGCAAGTAATTTCTCCTGTTCGCTATTGATATCTTTTTGAACTGAGATGGGATTAGACTGATGAGAAGTATGCTTGGGATGGTTGATTTTGTACCACACGTTCTCTATACGGAAAAACGCCCATTGGAATCGCCTGTATATCTCCAAGGCAGTGATGATGAATACTGTAATGTAGTTGTTACGGACATGAGCTGATAACTTGTATGTCCATGTACACCTTAGTACCAGATTGCTTCCGATTACCCAAACATATACCTGCAAAATTCACACCATTAACTTGCAATTTCAAGATGATTCAGACAAATTTAGCTATAGCTTTAAAGATCATGCAGTATGATTAGAAGAATTAATGAAATCAAGAAACTTCTATTTTACCCAACGGCGTCCACATAGCAAATGAGAGAAAAGATCTGGTCTTCTGAATTTGAATATCTGAGTAAAGACACTAGGAGCAAGAGAGAGGTAAGAACTCAAACTGACAAGAGAATATGATATTGAAGAAGTCTGTTTTCAACTCACTATACCTTAGATCCCAATCTCGTAAAACATCCCAAAAGAAAGAGTAGAAAGTGTTAGCCACACCAAAGAGGACCCACGCCGGCTGAATGGAGTAAGTCCATGTATCTGGACTGACAAAATACTTGAGGGCTGAAAGAAAGATGACAGGCACTGCCGTTGAATATTTCCCAGCTGAAAGAAAAAAAGGTTCAAAAGAGAATGCTAAAAAACCAGCCAAAGCCAAAGCCAAACACAAACACAATAGTTACGGTTTTATACTACAAAAGGGAATGTCTCGGATTTGGGACTATTACCATTCCACATGTTTGCAATTTCCTTACTATCTTTGTACTGACGAATGCATTGGAACAGCCGAAAAAGATAAGGTAAAACAAGAACAAAAGGAATTGCAGCAGAATGACTCCCGCAGACCGAATCAGCTTCAAACCATGCAATAGTAGCCACCTACAATGAGTATCAGATTCACTGAATATGGAATGGATGATACAGCCACAAACAAGATGGAAACATACTGACCTGTTGATGGACCATACGACATATTGAACGTTCTATATCTGATAAAACCTGCACAAGAAAAATGGTTGTTGTTCAACAATTGCATTCAACATGCATAGAGCAAAGAGAAACGAGTGTATTACCTTTGACAAAGAAGTCAGAATATCAGCTAGAAAGAAGTCCGAAAAAGTCACTGTCTGTGATAATACCAAATGAAAGTTAGATGATGTAAGCGAATCTTCAACAGAAGAAATATATTACTCCTTTACCTTGACTGGGAAGAGTATTCTCCAAATCGTCCAAAGCAAGTAGTAGCGGGACGGCATGTAGAAGATATTGAAAGGAATTACTAGAATGATCACAGCTGATAAATACAGAACCACCTGGAAACATCCGAGGAAAAGATTACTCTGTGATAAAAATTTCAGAATCTCTTAGAAACAACTTTGAGAGAAGATGCATCTATTACACTGGTTGAGATGCAGCCAACTTTACATCTCCGTGCGAGTATAGATACAGATATGCAGTCATGCTAGCCAATATAATTGTTGTCATCCACCTGGCACACTATGACCATGGACTACGTAAATGTAATCAAATCATAGATATATACAAATGATCTAACTATGAATTTTCTACCTTCCATATCTGTTTGTGACTAAGATGATCTGGTCCTAAGTAAAAGATTGCTGCATAATCAACTCCAGAGCGAGAAAAAACCCACAAATTAACACCCCAGAGCCAGACCATCAATGTCTGAACAACATAGCATATATTAGGAAAGAAATGTAAAGAATCTGCCTTACTAATTAGGGAAGAAAGGTAACTTACAATGAGAAGGAGAGGGTTATAATACAAAAATGTCTCATAAAAGAACAGTTCTCGTGTGTCTATTCCCATTTTCATTACAGATTCCCATCCAATCTGCAGGATTTTAACATGATTGTTGATTGCTAAGATTGTATATATAAAAGATGGATGCAAATCAAAAGCTACGACCACCAACCTTTCCACAAACATAAAGACCACCGATATATAGAGCAACCTGGGGAATCAAGGATATAGATTTAATATCAGCTGTTAGATGATATTAAAAGAAAGGATTAAATTCTTTTTGATACAATATAACCTGCGAGCATCTAAGGAACGAAACAAGAGGGCTTCTTTTACATATCATTATACATACTACAAGATCAAAACCTACAGAAAATTCAGGAGCTTTAAGTAAATGAAAAAACCTTGATACTCTGAAGGAATATAGGAGTTTTCAATTTCGCAAATGTTCTCAGAAGCATACTAGCGGCTTTTTGAGTCATTTGCTCCTGTATAATACAAACCATCCAGTAAAAACGTAATCTTAGTCACAATATTACATTACTTTCTCTCAGAACTAAATTTTCTACAAGCCAAAGATAAAAGAAGAGAAAGAGAAATTGCTAACCAAGATTAGTGATGATGAGTCTACTTCCAGATATGCGCAAGTGAGGATTATTCACAGACAGAGAGAAGACACCCCGCAAACATAGATGCCAAAAGCAAAACCTTAAATACACAACTGTATTTGTATTTCTCTGTCTCCTTTTTCTTCGGAAACTGATCACAAAAAAAATGAAATAGCAGAACCTAATTCTTAGGAATTTTCATTAAACTACAGTGTAAAACCCTGAAAGCGACCAGTTTCCAAGGAAGAAGAAAACAAATGGTACCTTCCAAAATAGGAAACTCTCACCGATTGGCTTCCTCGTAAAGAAGGCGTAACACTCACTGCTCTCAACATAAAAGTAAACCCACTTTCAAATCAAGCCCTTTCCAAAACAAAACAATTGCACAGGGATAATGTTAAATTCCAATCGGCAGAATCTGTTTTAAGCCAGAGAATAAAAATCAGTCAAACCCATAATTTTGTGGCACCAAAGATTCAATCTGAATCACAAAATAGTTGATGGCTTTAAAGCGACTAAGACCCTCAAAATCGGAGATGAGATATAAAACCCAGTTTTTGTATTTTAGCGGAAGATAATAATAATAGAAACTCGCATTAAGAAAAAGCTCTCTAATTACCCTCTAAATGTGGAAATGTACATAGCGTTGAGTTCGTGTTGAATACAAAGAAGTTAGTAAAGAAAATTCATTGCACACCAAATAGTACTTACGTTCTGAGAAATTAGGAAGACTTTGAATGCAAACCCAGAAAATGAACAAGTCCACCGATCGTTCTGGATTCCTCTCCAGAGAAAATGAGTTTAGATGGAAAGACGACTAATTAATTAATTTATAGCTAAATGAAACTCTACAATGATCAAATGAGATAAAGAGTAACAAATGAACGTATTTTTTGGTTAAATGTTAAAGAAATGTTTTTGTTTTTCTCAACGAATTATGTATATAATTGACTTAGCATTTTTATTTTCTTTTGTGTTCAATTTTAGCAATTCTTTTTTTTTTTCCTATCAAATCATACTTATATTGCATTATCAAAATTCAAATTTACATATTGTTGCAAAAACATTGGACAAGTATGAAAAATGCGCCAATTGTTGGAGAAATTGAAACAAATTGGTCAATAAACTTGGATAATGATTAAATCGTGTTTGAGTGCACTTTTCTTTAAGAGTATTTCGACCCTTATTCTCAAGTCTTGTATTACACGAAATCCCTTCTAGGATACGACAATCAAAGTTTTCTCTTGTTCTAGGCTAAGATACAAGGGAAACAATTAGAAGTTTTGTGTTTTGTTTATTGTGTTGATTGCTAAAATTCAGACTAAATTTTAAAACATGAATAACTCTTGCCATCTCTGGTTTTTATCTTATTTCTTGTGTTCCAAATGATTCCAAGACCCTATATTTATAAGGGTCAAAACACCCGTTCGTATAGTCACGTCCGTTCGTATGGTTGTGACTTTTAAAACCAATAGTTGTGACTTTTAAAAATTAATAGTTGTGATTTTTTATTTTGTATGTTTGCAACCGTACAATTAAATATGACAACTGTTCATATTTAAACTTAAATAACCAACACCAATTGGATACATATATCATTAGCTATTGTTTTAGCTAGTTTATCAGTGCACTAATTAAACTTCCGTGAATGATACCCGAATACCACAACTTTGAACGTAGAAGATAAATATGCTATTAAAACCATCATTTAACGTTCAAAAACACATTAATGTAGAAAGTAGCTTGAACACACCTATATATCTTAAAAAACACGAGCTCTAGATTTATAAGATCGTTTATAAAGTCTTATAAATATATATATATATATATATTTAATGGTTAACAAGCTTCTTAAATGTTGGGCAAAAAACAAGCATCTTAAATTTTAAAGAAAGGCACACAAAAAATGCTTACACGAAGAAAGTGTTACAAACTAATAATTTTACTTATGTGGATGTTAAATTTTTTATAAAATGCTTTATAAAGTCATATAGAAACTCACAAATTTTGTTCTCAAAGGGTTATAAGGTGGGCTATAAAGACTTACAAAAACTAAACTTGTAAATTTCTCATTAGAGATTTATAAGCCTACTTATAAATTTATAAGATGATATAAGAATTATACTTGTTACAACGCCTTATGAGGAACTTAAAAATAAACAAAAAAAATACATATGAATTATCATAAAAATTACAAAGCATATGAAGGTTTAGGTTTACATATTGTGGAAACAGCAAAAAGCAATTCTATCTTCCCTATCTCATAAACAAATATGACATGCTAAAAACGAAGACATATCATTATTTGCACCAAATAAATGACTCACATTATCGAAATGTAAAAGAATTATCTGTTTTCCCATTACAACCACACTTCTTTTTGATGTAAAGCTTCATTAAATTTTTTTGAACATGAAACGTTTTTCAGTGAAGTTTCTGTGGATTTGGAAACTGTAATTGTAAAGTTATAAAATTGACAAGTTTAAAAAATAAGTCTAGTAGTTTATTAATATGGTTTATAAGATACTTTATAAATTTTCATATAGTCCAATAAAAATTCATACTTGCAACTGTTTCTGACATCAAAGACTTGAGAAATATTTTCATTTCAGGATAACCTTTTTTTTCTTCCTCACCAAATGATATGAGAATTTGCATCAAGAACCTTAGCCAAAGATGCGTCATGAAACAATTTGAGTCCCTCATTTTTGTTGTTGTCGAAAAAAACTTATAAATTGCAGTCCAATGCAAAATTTCTAGATTTCCTGCTTTGCACAATCTATTTGTCTGTTGATAGAATTTCTCTGTTTCTTCCACATACGGATTGAAAGCAAGGTATGCAAGTGAAGCTTGAGATAGGATTTTATCATTATCGCATATTTCCTTTAATTTCTTGCTAGTTCTTCGAAGGTTTAGTAGGGTAGTGATAGAAAAAGTAGTACATAAACTGCTATATCAGACAGGAGATCTTCCGAAAATGTGAATAATAAAGATTGTTTCTGTGATGGAAATCGTTTTCTTTTAGGGGCTATGATTAAAAATTTGAAAAAGAAAACAATTATGTTGATGGTATTGATATCTCTGGTTAGGGTTGATATTTAAATAAAAAAAGTTAAAAGTGTCAAAATCACATTATTGCTATTTGAAACGTTTTAGTTTGAGTCATAGAAGTTAATATCTTCCTAATAACTTATCATATAATCTATATATCTAATCAATGTGACTCACTAAGTCATTATACTTCTGTAACTATTAATAACTTCTCTATACACTTAATAACTCCTCAGTTTTAACCCACTAAGTCACTACACTTCTATTCGGTTTTAATATACTAAGTCACTACACTTAATTCGGTCGTAACCAACTAAGTCACTAAGTAAGCCACTAAATATATTTACTTCTTCACACTGATTTGTTTATAAATTTTCATAAGAAATCTAGTGAAATTGTGAAAAACCAAAAAAAATATTAGAGATAGAAAATATCCAACTTTGGTTTTTAGTTGGTGTTCAAAAATCTTTATAAACTTCCTTATAAAACTGTATGTGTTTTTATAAATTTTTATAAGGAACCTTATAAACCTATATAGACAAAAATACTAAAATGACAAGAAATAAAATGATTTAACCCTTATAAGTAGTTTTTATAAACCTACTTATAAATTTATAAGTAGTTTTTATAAACTTACTTATAAATTTATAAGATGACTTATAAAAATTACCCTCATTACAACACCGAATAAATTTTTCTAAAAAAATTTATAAGCCTACTTCAATTAGGAAAAGTTCATATAAAAAGGTTGAGAAAAGACATAGAAAAGACACAAAGAGACATAAAAAAAACTAAATAGTAGCTACACAAATTGATTTGTTGTGTCCAACCTTGACAACACCTTCCATGGCTTATAAAAGATTATAAACAAACCAAAAAGTAGATAATTAATGGACAGCTCAATATATTATGGATTTAATACACTATTGGATCTAATTTATGCATGATCTATGATATATAAAGTTTAGGGAAATTTAAGGTGATTAATTTCATGATTAGTTTAGAAAGATCCTTATAAGGTTCTTATAAGTTTTATAAACAACCTTATAAAACAAAATTAAAAGAAAAAATTTATAAAGACTCTTATAAATATTTTAAAAGTTTTATAAGAAAACTTATAAAAGATTATAAAAAAACCAAAAAGTAGATAATTCATGAATTTTAAGATGGTTTTATGAAGAATGATGTTTTGTGACTTACATTAACTAACACGTGCTAATGCAAAAGTAAAAGAAAAAAACTGACAGGTGAAAAAATATTTTTTCCTAAAATTTCAATATCTTTTCTTTTACTTATTCCCCATCTTCTATTTTCATTTTCTTACTCTATTTTCCTTTACTCTATTTCTCGCAAAAGAGAAAGAAAGGGGGTTTCAAATTTCAGACTTCGCTCTTCTCCCATCAACGATTTCAGAGTGATTTGGACTATGATTTAGGTCTTTACTTGATTTCTTTTGATTTATTTTACTTGATTTTGGTCTTTATGTGATTTAAGTTCTTCAATCAGCGATTTCATTCTCTTACTCATTACATTGTTTTGAGATCGAGATTTGGGATTTGCGTTTGTCATTAAACCAATAGGTGGTGATTCTTCTTCTTTAAGGTGATTTTTTTGAATCTTATCCCCAATTTTGTGTTTTATTACTTCATGCAACAGTCTATATCTCTATGGTATTCAAATGAATTTGGTATGTGATTTAGTCTCTAATCTCTTCGCTAGTGTTCTCTGCTTATTATCAAAAACTCTAACTTTGCATAGACCCTAGCTGCATGGGTATATATTTGAAATCGATTTGTTACTGAAATTTATAAGGTATTTATAAAAAAATTATATGGTGTTTATAGAAAATTTATACGGTGCTTATAAGGTCTTTATAAAAATTTATAATGTATTTATGTGATTGTTGATAGATTTATGTGATTTTTGATAAATTTATAAGGAGTTTATATAAATTTATAATGTACTGAGAAGATTGTTGATAAGTAAACACTAATCTGTAAAATGGATTTACGTGATTGAACTTGTTTTTGCTTTGTATAGATATGACAGGTACCAAAAGAATATACCTACCAATATGGATAATTGAACCTGTGACTGAGCCAACAAGATTTGACAGAATTAACAAACGTTACCCTAAAAATGTAGTGATGTTTGTTAAAGAAAATCTCAGTAAGAGGAGCTTTGACAAACTGAAGAATTTTTTTTTGGGACCAATCATTGAAGTCCTAAGCAAACAAAATGTAAATTTCTCTGGGAAATTGGTACATTATCTTCTTCTCAAAAGGGTTGAAGTTCAAAACAATAACGAATTGTGGTTCTATTTCAGAGATCAACCTATGAGGTTCTCCGAAAGTGAGTTTAGTCTAGTCACTGGGTTTCCTTTAGATGGTATTGAGCCAAATAACAACCAAGGAAATGCTACATGGATGGGGGATAGGATCAGATTGCAAAATCTGAAAGATAAGTTAGAAAAAGATAGTCAGCTCACTCAGAATCAAAATGTTCTTTTAGGAGGATTGATTATTGTTGAAGGAGTCTTGATAGCAAGAAATTCAAGTACACTGATTCCAAAATCGAACTTGGAGAGAGCTCTAGATTTTGATACTTTCTGCTATTACCCATGGGGAAAGATAGCTTATACAGCTTTGCTAGAAAGTGTTAAAAGCTTAAAGAAAACAAGTTGAGGAAAATACAACACGGCTTGTCCGGATTTGCATTAGCAATACATTTATGAAGCTTAATTTATGTGAAAGAAATATGAAAGAAATTTGGAGAAAGAGATGAAAATCAAGAAGGCCCACTATGTCTGCAATGGATCTCAACAAAAACTCCAACACTTAAAGAAATAGCAAGTTTTGAAAAAAAGAAAAGGTAATCACTAAACCTGTTTTATATCATGAAGAGATTTATAAAAAATTATAAAAGAATATGAAACTAGTTTTTCTTTTAACACTTTCAAGTAACTCAAATTATTGGAGATCTAATCCAAGAGAGTGAGAAGATGGTACCAGTAATCAAGCTCATACCGGAAGGTGTTAAGCTTCAACAAAAAAAATTGATACAGGGATGGGTGAAAACTGGAAGAGATGTTAATGAAGATCAAATGATTTCATCCAAGAAAATAGATCAGATTCTCAAGATATCAAAGAAAATAATGGAGAGACTAGATAGAGTTTAGAATCAAATGAAAAAAATGAAGGAGAAGAGCAAGAAAAAGAACACCCACGCTTTCAGGTAAAGTGATTTATAATTTTATAAGCTTTTACAAAAAAAAAATTATAGATCCATATATATATTGCTTAACTTAATGATTTTGAATAAACTTTTTGAAAATCTTATCTTAAATAATATGTGGTTAGGCTGAAGATGGAGATCAAGAAAAAGAAGAACATAATGGTGAAGATGAAATGATTGCATCCAAAAAGATTAATCATATTTACAAGATAACAAAACAAATAAACAAGAGCATAGCCGGGGCAGAGAACCGTTTAGGAATAAGAGTTGAAGAATAAGATAATATGGTATGAATATAATGGGTAAATGAGTATGTTGATATGCTTTTATATAAACTTTACTCCGATCTTATCTTAAATTATGTATTAAAATATTAGGATGATGAAGCACAACCCTAAAAAAGATATGAGGAGCATCCAAATTATCATGTATTATGTATTTATTGATTTATAAGATTTTATAAGCAAGCTTATAAATACAAATTAAAATGGGAAAACACACAAATTTTTGATCAAAAGATTTTTGAAAATGGTAAACATATATATTAGACTGAAAAAGAAGAGCAAGAAGAAGGAGAAGAAGAAGAGCATCAACACTTTTAGGTATATGAATATATCAATTTTATAATTTTTTATAAAGTAAGTTATAAAATCTATAAGAAAGTGGAAACTTTAAAATTAACTTGGTTGTTCATGTCTTTTTCTCATTTTTGTTTATAATGCTTTTCTCTTTACAAAATCAATTAAGATGATGAAGCACAACCCGAAAGAAGAGATGAGGAGTATCCAAACTCTCAGGTATCATATTTATTGATTAATAAAATTTATAAGCAACCTTATAAATGCAAATTAAAATGGGAAATCACAAAGATTTTTGATCAAAAGATTCTTAAAATGATAAACATATATTTTAGCCTGAAAATAACAACAAAAGAAGAAGAAGAAGAGCAGTAATACTTCCAGGTATACAAATTTATCAATTTTATAACTTTTTATAAAGTAAGTTATAAAATCTATAAAAAATAGAAACTTTAAAATTAGATGATAAAGAGGTCAAATTGCCGATGCTAGGGTTAGAAGGAGAATGAAAAAATAATGATAAAGAAGTATAACTTTTCTAATTAAATAATTTAATACTTTAATTTTGTTTTAGAGTCTTATAATATTAGTTGTATTAGGCAAAATAAGGAGATGAAAAAAAGGAATAGAAGCAAACAATGAACGAGAAGAAATGGAAGAAGACAAAGAAGCAGCTGAGCAAAAGAGATTGGAAGAAGCTGTTGAGCAAAAGAGATTGGAGGAAGCAGCTTTGCAAAAGAGATTGGAGGAAGCAGCTGAGCAAAAGAGATTGGAGGAAGCAGCTGAACAAAAAAAATTGGAAGAATAAACTGAGCAAAAGAGATTGGAGGAAGCAACTAAGCAAAAGAGATTGGAGATAAATGGATCTAAAAAAAGTTGGTATATGATTTAACAATGATTATTATATAACATGAAAGTATGGTTTCAAACATATTATAGGATGAAATTCAAGACTATTTAAGGAATTTTGATTCAAAGTTTCAAGTGTGGCGTTCTTATGCTGGGTGCAAAATAGATGACTTATTGAGCACATTGCAAGATGTAAGTAAAACATGAACAATCTATGTTTTACTTAATTATTATGACCAGATGTTATATTACAGGTTCTTTGGCCTAATAATAAATGAGGAAACGTTTGTTGGAGGTGGATTCGAGATCCTACTTCAGTTCATAAAGAACAATGGGTCAAATGCTAAGTAATAAACTCGTTGAAAGCATCAAAGCCTCAACTCGGATACCCTCATCAACTCGGCAAAGTCTCTTCTCAAAAAGTGTCTCAAACTTGACGAGATTAGATGACACATCAGGAAAGCAAAAAAATGGAAAATTTTCTATTCCAACATAGAAAATTTCCAAAAATCTAGTATGAATCTTCTAGATACGATCTTATCAAGAGAACTGTAAATCTTATTTTATGTACTCTGTAACCGGCTCTATAATCTATAAATAGAGGAGCAGATCTTTCAAAAGAAGGAGCAGCTTTTTGACACACATTAAGCTAATAAAGAACTCTCTACTCAGCAATCATCTTTACTCGTTTAGGGTTTAACTTCTTTTGCTCCAAATTCATCTCACAAGTGTCCTTGCCTAATCTCCCCCTCCCCTTTTAATCAAGAACCTCAGATTCTAGACCCTTTGTGCTAGACACAGTTCCAACAGTTACGCAGTCTGTGGGGAAGACATCGAAGGACATCTTCACAAAAGCGAAAGAAAGTTCTCTGCGGGAAAAGATGGTCAAAGGCGAAATCACCATCAACTCACCAGAACAGAGGGAGTCTCACCCTCAAGAGAACATTGATCTAAGTAATGGGTCATCTTTGAATTCAACTCGAACGCAAAAGGAGAATCGTGAAGAAACTCGCGATGCTTCTAATCTTCCCGCAACACCTCCAAGATCACCATAGATCAAAACTTTATTGTGCAACCTGATCGACGAAACACAAAAAGGTTTGATAAGATCGAATCTCGGATGAACGAGAGTAGTCTTTTGACTCTGTAGATTAATAGGCCGCACGGAGAAGTACTGGACAGCGTACAAAGGAACCTATTCGGAGGGGCACCGAGTCCAAAACCAGGAAATGTCTCAGTACTAGAACACTGTACGATGCAAAGGATGCCTAGAAAGCAAGCCCCAACCACTCTGGATGCGGCAACCATACTGATAATGATGGACGACATGAGATCAAAATTCTATCAAGCTATCAGCTTGGCACCCGAGATAGGAAGAATCCTAGCTCAAGCTCAAAATTTGCTGTTTGCACCGAGATTGAGAAGAGTCTCGATAAATAGAGGGTTACGACTTGATGCCCTTCATACGACAGAAACTCGGATCTAGTAGAGTTTATGATTGCCTTCAACGTCTTGATGAACGGGACAACCTATAGCTTGGATCATGAAGACACAGCTTACTATCAACACTTTGTTGAGAACTTGACCGATGACGCTTTGGTATGGTTCACCAAGTTGCTAGCTAGGTCGATTAAGAGCTTCAACCAACTTGCCAAGTTGTTCATGAAGCGCTAGGCCGTATTCGTTATCAAGATACTTCAACAGCAGAGTTGAGATCCTTGAGGCAAGGTTTTGACGAGCCCCTAAAATCGTACCTCGAGCGCTTCAAGAAAATCTTGACAAAAACTAAAGTCTATGATGACATAGCCATTGAAGCTCTCCAAACCAGGATGGTAACCGATAAAGCTCTCAAATAGGACATTTTCATAAATCGACCTAATACGATCTCGGATGCTCTCTACAAAGCGGCCATGCATGCATATTATGAGGAGGAAAAAAAAATCCTTGCTCAAAACCAAGAAACTCAATAGCTCGGGATCAAAGGCGCCGAAAGAAGGGCTTTATGAGCCTAGACAACATAATAGAGAAAAAACAACTTCGGAAATAGCTTTTCAAGTCGGAGAGAGTGGCAATCCTCGTGGAAAGCCATTCAATAATACCTACAACCGAATCAAGTATTGCGCATTTCACAACAAAGCAGATCATTCGGCTTCAAAGTGCAAGCAATTTCAAGAATTTCTCACCAAAAAATGCAGTAAGGGAGAATTGACGGTTTCTCAGGAAAAAACTTAGAAGTTTAAGGCAAAAAAAAAAGAAGCCGATTTTTGTTAAGCGGCTTTCAAGGCAGCAGGTACAAGTAGCAATGCCCAAGAAACAACCATGTGATAGAAATTGGTAGGGGACAACACCGAGTCTGGTGACCCGCGAGATGTTGTCGGTGTAATTATGGGTGGATTACAGTGCGATGATACTATCCGCTCAATCTAGAAGTACGAACATAAATTATCGCTTCACTTAACGTAGAACCAACAAGGGAGAGTATCGGACGATAGTTTTCTGCACAATGATCCAATAGTTGTCAAATTTCGAGTTATCGACTGTGATGCCTCACAAATTGTTATCGGCACTAGAAGTTCTGTATATTTGATCTTCAAGGATACATTAGATAAGATGGCATTGCTGGATGCTTAACTCAAACCTGTGGGCAGAACTTTGACCGCATTCAATGGAAGCACAATCAGCGTAATTAGAACGGTGAAACTAGCAGTCTGAATTGCAGGAATCACATGATGGATCAAGTTACTCATTGTGATAAACCACCAATCTACAACATGATCTTGGGAACGCCCTCGATACACGCGATAAAAACTGTTCCATCCAGCTATCATCAATGTGTTAAAATTCCAACAAGCGAAGGAGTTTATACGCTTATGGGAGATCAAAAGATGTCTAGAACTTGATTCATCGCCAAGTTAAAGTTACTAAATAGGTCATGCATAATCAAAACGTCAGTTGAAGCAAAGCGTTATAAGAACCTCTCGCTCTTGAAAAACCAGATCAATCAGCTGTAGAACTTATCAACATCGTCTTGACAGATTCATCAAAGTACTTGAGCATCAAGGTCGACTTGAGCAAACCAATCAAAGACAAGTTGATTCAACTCCTGAAGAAGAACGTGACAACATCCGCATGGACAGTAAGTGACATGCCTGGAATCAACCCGGCAATTACAAGTCACTGGTTGAATGTCGTTTCGACATACAAGCCAATCAAGCAAAAACAAAGGAAGATATGGCCAGAAAGAACAAAGGCCGTAATTGACGAGGTTAAAAAGCTAATTGAAATCAGATCCATTTCCGAAGTTCAATATCCAGAATGGCTAGTCAATCTGGTAGTCCTCCAAAAGAAGAATGGAAAGTGACGAGTCTATGTTGACTTTACCGACTTGATTAAGGTTTGCCCCAAAGATGGTTTCCCACTGCTAAACATTGACCGACTTGTCGAGGCAATCGCAGGCAACAAACTCCATTTGTTTATGGACCCTTTTTAGGGATACAACCAGATTCGGATGCACCCTGATGATATAGAGAAAACTTTGTTCATCACAGAACAAGGAACTTATTGCTATAAAGTCATGCCATTCGGGTTAAAAAATACAGGAGCAACTTATCAGGGGTTAGTGAATAAGATGTTTGCCGATCAGCTCGGACAAACGATGGAAGTATATATAGACGATATGTTGGTCAATTCATTAACGGCAGAAGATCATGTCGATTATTTAGCCTGTTACTTCCAAACACTGAATGAGTACCACATGAAGCTCAACCCGGTGAAATGCACTTATGGGGTGACCTCGGGAGAATTCCTCAGATACATAGTCACTCAGAGAAGTATCGAAGCTAACCCGAAACACGTCATGGCAATCTAGGAGCTACCTTCTCCGAATAATAAATGGGAAGTACAGAGGATGACAGGTTGTATAGCAGCCTTGCAAATAATCCAGGAGCTACCTTCTCCAAACAAGTTATATCCTGCTCAATTGATAAATGTCTCCCATTCTACAACTTGTTGCACATAAATAAGGATTTTAAGTGGGCAAGACTTGCGAGAAAGCTTTTCCGAGTTGAATGAATATCTTTCAACACCACCAGTTCTTGCAAAGCCAGAAAATGGAGAGCCCTTGTACTTGTACAGTGCAGATTTCACATCAGTAGTAAGCAGTGTGCTAGTTCGAGATGACAGAGAAACCCAGCACCCAATCTTAAATATCAGCAAATACTTGGATGGGGCAAAATCTAGATACCCTAGTACGGAGAAACTCACGTTAGCGGTAGTCACCTCAGCAAGAAAGTTATGACGCTACTTCCAATCTCACACTATTATAGTATTAACGAATCAGCCGTTGCGAAAAATACTACATAGTCCAAACCAATCTGGGCAATTGACCAAGTGGGCAATTGAGTTGAGTGAATACGGCATCGAGTTTAAAGGGCGAACAAGTGCGAAGTCTTAGGTCTTAGCCGACTACCTAATCATACTATCCCCCGATCTGGAGCCTTTAGAGACGGACAAAGTTCCCAGAACATAGAAGATATACGTAGATGGATTTTGTCTCAAAACGTCTCAGGAGTCGGTATCCGATTAGAAAACCTGACAGGAGGAGTTTTGGAGCAGTCCTTCTGACTGGTTTTCCCAGCATCTAACAATGCAGCAGAGTACGAGGCATTGATTGTGGGAATAAAGCTGGCCAAGGAGGTTGGAGCAACCGACATTGATTGCTATTACGACTCCCAGCTGGTTTGTTAACCAGGTTAATTGGGGATACAATACGAAGAATGATCATATGGAAGCTTATCTTAAAGTCGTTAAAGAGCTGATTAAGGATTTAAAATTCAAAGTCAATAAAATCTCCAGATCCGAGAACACTTCCACCGATACTCTAGCAGCTCTCGCATCCACGACGGATCCTATTCAACAACGAATAATACCAGTTGAGAGCATAGACCATTTGAGTATAAGCTGATCAAAAGGAAACCTTGTATTCATCTCGGTAATACACGATATTCATGATGAATCCGACTTAGAGATGAAAGACGCTGAGCAGACATGCAAACAAAAGGTCGATTGGTGAGACAAAACCCTCTTGTACATTCTTGATGGTGAAACGCCAGAGGATAGATGGGCAGCCTACCATCTTAAAGCCAAATGCGGTTTCTATGCCCAAGTCGACGAAAAACTGTATTGAAGGAGTACGAATGAAGTGCTACTTACTTGCGTTCATGGTGATGAGATTGACGATATCATCAAAAGGATACATGACAAAGCTGGTGGAAACCATAATAGTGGATGAATGCTTGTCCAGAAATTAGGACACTTGGTTACTACTGGCCGACTATGACAAAGGATTGTGCTCAATACACATCTAAGTGTGACAAGTGCCAACAAGACGCGCATATCATCCACACCCCTACCAAAGCGCTAACCTTTCTTAATTATGCCTTATCTGTTCATGCGATGGACAATGGACATAGTCATGCCATTACCATTTTCTCGTCAAAAACGCTTCATGCTTGGTATAACGGATTACTTCACGAAGTGGGTTAAAGTAGTGGCTGATTCTCAGATAAAAGATAGAGACGTGGTCAAATTCATATGGAAGAATAGCATCTGTCGACATGGGTTACCTTATGAGATTGTGACAAACAACGACTCTCAATTCATCTCGGCAAAGTTTACAAACTTTTGTGCCACATGGAATGTTCAAGTAAGTAAGTCAACTCCTCGAAACCCACAAGGAAACGGACAAGCAGAGGCGATGAATAAGCAAATCCGTGAAGGTCTCAAGAAAAGGCTTTCAGAAAAGAAGGGAAGTTAAGCATCCGAGTTGAATGGCGTGTTATGGTCACATCAGACTACGCCTAGACCTTCAACTGAACAAACTCGATTTTCTCTTTCTCACGGGATGGAAGCAATGGCCCTAGCTGAGATAGCCATACCGACTTTGTGTCGAGAACGTCTTCTTGAAGACAAAAATTCCAACAATGATGCTATGGAAAATAGTATTGATAACTTGGATGAGGAAAGCGACAAAGCACTTCTCCGAGTACAAAACTACCAACAGCAAGCTGCAAAGTACTACAATAAGAAACTACGTGGAGGACACTTTGCAGTAGGGGATCTTGTACTTTGAAAGGTCTTTGAAATCACAGCTGAACTTAACGCGAGAAAACTCGGTGCCAATTGGGAAGGACCGTATATCATTTACGAAATCGTGAAACTGGGATTTTACAAGTTTAGTACTTTGAATGGAGCAATGCTTCCTCAAAGCTAGAATCCCATCAATCTAATGTGGCACTACTATTGAAGACTCGCCAACTCGGTGAATTAGATGCGTTACTTGATGCATCCTTATTTATTTAAGTATGTACTGAGAACTACGTCTTGACTTGATCCCTTCTGGTACGTAGGTAGCCTTCAGGTCCAACTAAAATTAAATAAAAATTTTACAAGTCCCTTCTTGGGTTCAAAAAAAAGGATTACACCCTAAACCCCTAAAAGAAGAGACCAAATTCTTGCAAAAACAAAAGCAAGTTATCTTGCCTTTTATCCGAGTCTTAAAATCTCGCCAAGTTTAAAAACATCTATAAGAACCTAGCTCTTACCTTCATCCGAGTCTTAAAACCTCACCGAATCTAATCTCAAAAAACTTTTACAAGAACCTGTTTCTTATCTTTAATCCGAGTCCTAAAATCTCGCCTAGTATAACCTCAAAAAACTTTAACGAGAATCTAATTATCACTCCTAAGTCAAATCTAAAGCTAGTCATCAGCTGTAGGGAGACCAAATTCTAGTAACCTTAACAAGATCAAGTTCTCACAACTTTTATACCGAGAATCTAATTCTCACAAAAAGACAAAGCATAGCTTTGTACAGATTCACCGAGATTAAATTCTCATAAACGACAAAATATATTTTCATACAGAAAGACGAGATCTATTGTCGCCAAAAGACAAAGCATGGCTTTGTGCAGATTCACCAAGATGAAAATCTCAATAAAGAAAGAACATAGTTTTTGTACAAATAATCAAGAAATTTTCCCCAACAGAATTTTATGAGTATTGTTCCCAAGGTCAAACTTCTTAAATCTTAAACTAAGTATAGTCTGTACCTTGTTAAAACTTAAACTAAGAAGATTCTTTAAGCTGAGATTTTAAGACTCAATTTAAGTTTTAAGAAGTTCGACCTCGGGAACTATACTCGTAAAATTTTGTTGGGGAAAATTTCCTGATTATATGTACAAAAACTACATTGACATGTGTCAACTCAAATTTTGGTGCAAAATTTCCGATTTAGGAAGTTTTCCAGCTAACAGAATCTTCGGTCCAAGTGTCAGCTTATGATTGAGTTGAAGAACTAATAACTAAAGGAAATTCGCAAAGTTAGAAAGTGAATGGTAAAAGAAGGGAAGCGCGGTATTTATAGGAATTTACAGGAAGCCAAAACGGTGTTATGCAGTAATTATTACTTAGTGGGTGAAAGCCAAAGCAACGCGAAACGATACTCATTCATAATCTTCCACGAGGTGACTGTTTGAATAACTCAATCATAAGTTGACACGTGGACCGAAGATTCTGGAAGATGAAAAACTTCCCGACTCAGAAATTTTGCACAAAAATTTTCCGAGTCTAGGGGGGACAATTGTTGGAGTGGATCTGAGATCTTACTTCTGTCTACAGAAAACAATGGTTCAAATACTAAATAATAAACTCGTTGAAAGCATCAAAGCATCAAATTGGATACCTTCATCAACTCAGCAAAGTCTCTTCTTGGAAAGTATCTCAAACTTTGACGAGAAGTCGGATGACATGTCAGCAAAGCAAAGAAATGAAAATTTTCTTATTTCGACATGGAAATTTTTTCAAAAATCTAGCATGAATCTTCTAGATACGATCTTATCAAGAGAATTGTAAATCTTCATTATCTACTTTGTAACAGCCGCTATAATCTATAAATAGAGTAGCAGATTCTTTGAAAGAAGGATCGACTTTTTGACACACATTAAGCTAATAAAAAATTCTCTACTCGGCAATCATCTTTACTCGTTTAGGGTTTAATTTCTTTTGCTCCAAATCCTTCTCACAAGCATCCTTTCCCAATATTCCCCCCTTTTTAATCAGGAACCTCAGATTTTAGACCCTTTGTGCTAGACCCGGTTCCAACACCGTTGAGACTAAGATATTGCACAAAAATGATAACATTACTAAGTACTATAGGAAAGCAATGTTGGTGGTTCCCCCAGAAAAGCTGCCACATAAAGCGTATGTCATACCACCTGAAAATATTTTTAAAGAACTTAAGGTAATTCATATTATTCTCTTGTTTTTTGTCAAAATTCTTCTCTTATTTTGAGACTCAAATACTTTTTGAGTATGTAATAATAAAATTAAAAACCATGTTATATGCAAGAAAGATATAACAATTATTTGAAACACGGAAATGTATTCAACATATTTGGAAGAAATACGAAGAAGCATTGGACTGTCTTTTTCTAGTTTTTACAAGATACTTATATGTAATATTAAAATACTTATAAGAAGTTTCATAAATTTTGATAAAAATATATGTTTAATAGTTAACAAGCCTCTTAAAAGAATTTACAAATTTTACTTATGTGGATGTTAAAAGATTTATAAGATGATTCATAGACTCATATATAAAATTACTTTGTTCTTAGAAGGTTTATAAGATGATTTATACAGACATGAAAATTATGCTTGTAAATTTCTCATTAGAGATTTATAAACCTATTTATAAATTTAGAAGATGATGTATAAAAATTATAATTGTTACAACCCCTTATAAAGTCTTTCATAAAGGTTTATAAGTTTACTTATAAAATCTGATAACAATCTCAAAAACTTAGGAAAGACACCTATAGATAGAAAAAAACATGATTCATAAAATCGTATATAAACTTACAAAATTTGTTTTCAGGAGATTTATAAGATGATTTATAAAGAAATGAAAATAATGCTTGAAAATTTCTCATTAGAGATTTATAAGCTTACTTATAAATTTATACGATAGCGTATAAAAATTATAATTGTTACAACGCCTTATAAAGTCTTTCATACAAATTTATAAAGAAACTTATAAATCCGATAACAATCTCAAAATCTTAGGAAAGAAACCTACAGACAGAAAAAAACTATATAGGAGTTACACAACTTGATTTGTAATGTCCAACCTGACCATACCTTCCACATTTATAAGATCTTGAGTTCCTTAACTCCCAAGTAGAAAGAATTCTTCTTTTCTTGGGTCTGCCACTAGGAATGTGAGTAGATGGTGAAAGACATACAAATGAATTAATTTTTGGTAGAATATCCCAAGAAACAATATCACCAACGGGATAAATAGTCTCTAAATAGGCAAGTGTCCACCTAAGAAAAAAATCAGAAAATTTCAAAATGCATATTTACAAATACTTCAAAAAACACAAATATAGACAATAATAAGATAAATCAATTATTAACACTAGCATGTGAACAGGGGAATTTATCTATTAGGAAAGCATGATAAGTACACTGCCTTGAACCCAACTATCAACATGTGTCATCCTATTTCCTTTAACCTCAAAGTCCAATGGACTAATTTGAGAGACTTCAAAAAATGGGGTGATTCATTATAACATTGCACCATCTTCTTTCCAACATTGACAGTGACAGGATGTAGATGACGACAACTCTTCTGATGGCGCTCATAAAACCATTTCGTCATAATTGACCTGATTGTGTCAAAGAGGCATGTAATGGGATTGATATACCTCATTTTTTATCAGTTTTAAGCTCTTTAATTCACATGTTTTTAGAGTCTTTGTTTGCATTTTAGAGTCTTTTCAGGTGAGAAACATGTTTAATTTGGATTATACTCACACAGCTTGGTTTGGGACGAATCGCAGCAGTTTCTGGAATTTCAGCAGAAGAATGTTGATCAAGCAATCAACCTCACGATCGGTCGATCACTCTCCTCAGCGAGAGATGCGGTCAACCTGTTGATCAACCTCACATCTCAAGATCGATCGATCACACCAACATCAGAAGCATGCGCTCGACCTGTTGATTGACCTCACATCTCATGATCGATCGATCCATGCTGTTCGAAGAGTTATGCGCCCGACCTAGAGATCGACCAAGTGCACTTGGAGATCGACCGATCATCATCGATTGATCAACAGTCCCTTGATCGAACAATCAACCCTTGATCGATTAATTAGTTCCTTGATCAATCGATCCTCAAAGCTGTAGAAAATAAAACCTATTTTCCTTCTTTTGTACCTGCAGATTTTGGACCTATAAAAGGGTCGTATTTCATTACTTTAGATAGACAATTCCGATTCTGATTTTTTTAGTTTCTTTTGTAACCTTCGGGGAGAAGATCTTATCCTCCACAACATCATTGGAGATGATTTCTGAACCGTTTGCTATTTTAATTCAGTTTATTAATATGTTTCTATTCTTCTTCTTTGTTTGCTTCTTTTCTATCATGTCTGAGTTGTTTATCAATCAAGTTTAGGGATTTCTAGGGATTTAGGGATTCAATGAATTAGGAATTTCTAGGGATTTAGGGGCTAACTAGAAATCCCTAATTTCTAGGGATTTAGATGAGCAACTATTCCTTAACCAACGATTGTTAATGTTAAGGGTAGTTGTAGACATATTAGACCCAATCGATAATGTCTGTTTACATCTCTAGTACCAATGACAGTTAGGAGCACCAAAATGATAAACAGAGTAGTAGGCACCACGATAGTGGGTTTGCTAGAATTCTATGTTTAAGTCGAGAATTGGTTTAAAGCATCTCTGAATAGTTTCCAGATTTTGATTCCCTGCTTCCTGATGAATTTTTGATGTCTGATGCTTTTATTTATTAGTTTTACATTGTTTGTTGTTTTGTTTTGTTTCCATCAGTATTTGAATTGTCTTAGCTTAAGTTTTATCTAAAGATTGATAGTGTAAACATTGGTCTTCGTGGATTTAATCCTTAAGTGCTACATCGATACGATACGCACGAGAGGTTAAGTTGGTATAATTAATCTTGTATCAATTTTGGCACCTTTGCCGAAGACCAATATCGTTGCCTTTTGATCTAAGACTGAACTTTATTCTAAGATTTTCTTTACCAACTTTTTATTTTATTTTTACTTTCTTCTTTGAATCAGGTGTAACTAATATGAAAGCAAGTTACTGACCATAATACATTAAATTAATTGGCCATACGATGGAGCATACATTGGTGAATGGACGCGTTACAAGTACTTCCAGAGTGAAAGATGTGAAGAGAAATCTTCTGATCAGAATGAAATTATGGCTATGTTGCAGCAGTTACAACAAACCCTGCAGCAGTTTACATTGGAGATCAATGCCAAAATTGATAGGGTGTACAACAATATCAACAATAAGCATGAAGCGGTGTGTGCATTTATTGAGAAGAGCAAAACCAATATTGCTCAAAAATGCTGAAGCAACCTCCATCATTGAATACAACATATGAGTCGATAAGGTTGCCAAGCTAGTGTTTAGCGATGAGTCAAAGTATGAGAATTGGGTCACTAGTGTTCTTATGCAAGAACAGACATAGAGCTAACTAGAAGGTTTATGTGATTTTACCCTTGAAATTGATGATTTTGAGGAGATTTCATTGCCCTGCACTGAAAAGGTATTCTGTAGTAACATTCTGCTCGTTGATGAATGCTTGAAATTATCATATGAACCTCAGGATAAAGTTGAATACTGTTTAGTAAACTCAACCTCTCTTGAGATTGACTTCATCTTTCCATCAAATGCATTTGATAATCCATGTGGTTTGAACTTCAAAGAACATCTTAGGAAATATCTTGCAATTGTGGTAACTTGCTTTGATGAACATCTGGTTATGCTATTATGGGCAATTGCCTTTCTTCTTGGGTATGTTGCCTATTGTGAAAATAGGAGCAGTAAAGCTAACGACTATAAACAAGCACTGAGTGGGAGGCAACCCACTATTAGGTGGTTTTTATTTTCATCATTTTTCTATCTTAACTTTATTTTTTGTTTTGTTTTGTTTTTGTTTTTGGTGAGAAAGTGATAAGGATACAACAATCGAACAATCCAGGACGAGATTGATCGATCATCACCAACCAAAAAATCTGTGCACGACCAGATAATCGACCAGATAAGGAGCGATCGATCGATTATCAAATTCAAGGAGTTTGCACACAACCTCACGATCGACCGTTAGAGAGGGGATCGATCGATCATCGGACTCCAGCATCATGCGCATGATCTGATGATCGACACACACAGCTGTGATCGATCGATCTTCGAAAGAAAGGAATGATAGGAAACCCATGGATCGATCGATCGTCGATCCAGGTAAGTCTTCTATTTTGCAAAAGCATTTTTTATAACAGTAAGGCACAATTTTAAAGATCAAAAGTTCGAAATTAAAAGAATTTTTTTTTTGTTGTTGAGTGATTTTTGGAGATTTTTCACAAAAACTTCAATCTCTCATAACTTTCTTGTTTCTTAATGGTTTTGAATGATTTTTGAGTCTATTCTATACGAAATTTCCTTCTCTTTCTTATTATCCAACACTTATTATCGATTGGCAAAGGTATGATTCACAATGTCCAATTTACAGATCACGATTTTGAGAAATTTTTGGATTTTGATTTCTTGTTGATTTATTGTGTAAATTCAATGGTCTATCATTGTTTGAGAATTTCGAAGGTCACTTGCCCAGATTTTGGTTGGATTTTCATAGAAATCGATTTGCTAAGTTGAAGTTGAATTTTAGAGAAATTTAGGAATTTAGGTTTGGAATTAAGATGAAAATTGATTGATTAATGCATTGCTGGATGTTTGTTTGCGTTGCCTATTAGTTAAATCAATCAATTTCCGAGTTGTCTTACTTCCAACTTGAATTTTTTGATTTCTTAATGCATAATTGTGAAGCTAAAAAATCTGATTTGTGGTTGTTTTGCAGAATCTGGTATGAGTAGGCGAGCGTAAATCTTCTAAGGCCACAAAATCTTTGACGCATTTGGGATGCACTCAGGAAGGTCAAGGTGTCCATACCTTCATGTTTAGGAGAGCCTTCTGGGAGCTGAGCTGAGCCGAGTAAAGGAGCCACTGTTGCTAGACATGGGTCTACTTATGCATCCGACGATGAGGTGGACGAGTAGCATCTGGACCATCGTGTACCCCACCATCATAGAGCTCCGAGCGAACGAGACAGTCAGAGCCTGCAATAGTTCTATCACTATTCTCACCCTTTTCTTTTCTTTTATGCACTTTATTTTTATTTTTATTTTTATTCGTAAGTCGTGCTTTCTTTATGCTTATTCTCACACTGGGATGGTGTGAAATAAGTCTGGGGAAGAACACTTGCTGGGATTAGCACTATTTTTCTTTCTTTTGTTTTTCGTTTTACTTTGCTTTTCAAACATTTTCTGTTATTGTGTCTTTTAGAGTTTGAAATTGATTGTAGGAACTATGATTTTAGTAGATTATTGTATTGTCATGAACTAAGTACCATCGATTTGCACTTGTCAGGTATCAATTGACTATTGAAAAATCCATAGGCTTGACACTATCTCAGCACCACCCATATCTATTTCGGTATTCGAAGGATCTCATGCCGACTTCACTCTTAACTTAACTTAATCTTCTTGTCAATGGAGCTGGTATACTTGGGATCGAGTCCTCTTCTCAGTGCAATGACAAATTTTCCTGTGTGAGTAGGGTTTCCCCTCTCTTAGTCATTTCATGGTGTTTGTGCTTAATCTGAAGTAACTATTTGGCAAAGCTGTGCATTGTGGTAAGCTAAGGGCAAAAGTTCTCCAATAACGTTGCTCATGTTTATGTAATGATAGTAGCCTAAGATTAACTTCAATGATGTACCAATTACATGAGTATTGCTAGATTACCAAGGGGGGGGGCTCCAATGAAGCTACTCTTGCTTACATCATTTGAGTTACCAAAGAAAGCAGCCGATAGAAAAAATAAAATGATACCATAGAAAAGTCGGGAAAAATCGGCTGTAAAATGATGAAATGAGAGGAAGGAACCATATAGAAGGTAGTCTTAAGATTGAAAGAGAACCTCATATGTCCTTTGATTGATGTTCCCTTGGTGAGACCACATTTATACGCTTTTGGAAGTCGGTATGGTGAATTATGATCACTTACTTGGATTGTGGAGTTCAGCTGGGATAGTTAGGGGAATTACAAAGTGATCTCAATTCTATCAGGTAAGTATTGTGTGGTTACTATGAGATTGATATGCAATGTTCTGATCACGAATGAGTTCTTTTGAGTGGAATCTTCATGTTAGTCTTTTCTCTCTTTGCTTGAGGACACGCAAGAAGCTAAGTCCGGGGGAATTGATATACCTCATTTTTATCGGTTTTAAGCTCTTTAATTCGCATGTTGTCAGAATCTTTGTTTGCATTTTAGAGCCTTTTCGGGTGAGAAACATGTTTAATTTGGATTATACCCGCAGAGTTTGGTTTGTGACAAATCAGAGCAATTTCTGGAATTTCAGCAGAAGAATGTTGATCGAGCGATCAACCTCACGATTGAGCAATCAACCTCACGATTAATCGATCACTCTCCTCAGCGAGAGATGCGCTCGACCTGTTGATCGACCTCACATCTCAAGATTGATCGATCACACCAACATCAGAAGCATGCGCTCGACCTATTGATGGACCTTACATCTCATGATCGATTGATCAAAGTTGTTCGAGGAATTATGCACCCGACCTGGAGGTCGACCAAGTCCACTTGGAGATTGACTGATTATCACCAATCGATCAATTAGCCCCTTGATTGATCGATCAACCCCTTGATCGATCGATCCTCGAAGCTACAGAAAATAAAACCTATTTTTCCGTATTATGTACCTGCAGATTTTGGGACTTGTAAAGGGCCATTTTTCATTATTTAGAGAGACAATTCCGTTTATGAGTTTTTAGTTTCTTCTATAACCTTGGGGGAGAAGATCTCATCTTCCACAACATCATTGGAAAATATTTTTGAACCCTTTGTTATTTTAATTTACTTTATCATTATGTTTCTATTCTTCTTCTTTGTTTGCTTCTTTTCTATCATGGTAAGTAGTTTATCAATCAGGTTTAGTGATTTCTAGGGATTTAGGGATTCAATGAATTAAGAACAAATAAGGTTAGATCATGTGTGTTTTCCATCTATTGATGTGCTTAATGCTTAGGTTAGAGTGGTCACCTAGTCTATGATCTTAGGTGTTTTAACTCTCCAAAATCTTGTTAGATGCCTGAACTAGCTTAGATGAGTAACTAGTTCTTAACAGCCGACAGTTGATGTTAAGGCTAGTAGTGGACATAGTAAACCCAATTGATAATGCCTGTTTACATCTCTAGGACCAACGACAGTTAGGAGCACCAAAATGATAAACAGAGTAGAGGCACCACGATAATGGGTTTACTAGAATTCTATGTTTAAGTCGAGAATTGGTTTAAAGCATACCCTGAATAGTTTCCTGATTTTGGTTCCCTGTTTCTTGATAAATTCCTGATGCCTGATGCCTTTAGTTATTAGTTTTACATCGTTTATTTTTTGTTTAGTTTCCATCATTATTTGAATTGTCTTAGCTTAAGTTTTGTTTAAAGAATGATAGTGTAACCATTGGTCTTCGTGGATTTGATCCTTAAGTGCTACATCGATAAGATACGCACAAGATGTTAAATTGGTATAATTAACCTTGTATCAGGGATACTCACGAGACACTTTCAACATTGATATCAAAGATTCAGCAATATTGGAGGTCAAAATATCGAACCTATTAGCAGGTGCATAAGCACGTGACCATTTTCTAATATCAGCTTGCACTAAAGACTCTGCAAGTTTCGGATCAGCTTCTAAAATGTCATTGAACAGACTATCAAACTCTAGGGTCGTATAAGCTCTAGCTGCTGCATTGACCAGTGGGATAAGTAGGAAACTTCTGAACTAAGTCTCTATATTCCTTTGCAAATGAATAGTAAAAAAACCATGATGAGCTTCCAGATAGTTTTTAGACAACGCATTTGCTATGGAAGGAGCATGGTCAGACACAAAAACTAAATCACTAGCATCAGGAATGAATGACAGTAAACATCTCAAAAACCAATCAAAAGATGAATCATTTTCTGAATCCACAACAGCAAATGCAATTGGAAATAGATGGAAATTACCATCTTGGGCTGAAGCACCAAGCAAAGTTCCTTTGAACTTTGACTTTAAAAAGGACCCATCAATACAAAGAACTTTTCTCATCAATCTGAATCCTTTAATGGATACACCAAATGCCAAAAATGCATATTTGAACTTATTATCACGATTAACTTCAATGAAACTAACTGGCCAAGGATTATTGAGTTTTAGCATATGAAACCATTTAGGTAAAACATCATAGCTATATGAAGGTGAACCCCTAGCAATTTCAGTTGCATATTTTGAAGCTCTCCAAGCCTTTGAATATGTAACGGTAATACCATGATCAGACCTAAACATTTCTATCAATTACTTAGGTTTTAGTGGAACCTTCCGTCTTCAAAGTGATTACTAACCACATGACCTAACATTTTTGCACTAGCTTGACGATGATTAGCATTTCTCAGTGATGAATCACATGTATGTTCACCCACAAAGGTCTGAATAACAAAAGAACCAGAGCCATCAGAATTGGTAGTACGCAACATCCATAAACAGTTCTTATCTAGGCAATGTATAACATACCGCTGCAAGGCTTATTTTTGAGTTCAAAATCGTTCTTCATAGAAAAACCATCAAAGCTCTTATCAACATATTCTTATCTCTAAATATCATTCTGTGGTGTAGAGAGTCAATCTGGTTGATAAACAAACTTGAATAGTCTGATGTATTACAATCAGAAACTCTAGATATAGGCTTTTTCCACCAATATTAATGTATGATGATGTCGCAGATGTTGATGGGTTGTTGATATCTGAAGTTGATGTCACCTACATTACAAAAGTTTATAAAATAACTTATAAAATCATATAAGTATGAATTACATAAATGATAAACCTCTTGAACATCATTATCTATCAAGACTACAACAACTGGAATGTTGGAACCATGAACAATAATTCTACTCTTAATTCCGGAAACCTTTGGCACTGAACTAGTTTGTTCTTATCAAATTGATAAAACGAAGAGTAATTTAGTAAACATAAAGGTACATGAACAGAAGAAAAGTCAACCAATTTTGCAATCTAATGGTTCTAAATTATCATATTCAATAGTAACTTAACAGACACAAATTATTCAACTAAAAATATCTCAGAAGTTGTCACACATAGTTGAATAACTCTTTGCTCTCCAAAAACTTATTGATAAAAGTTTTGACTTGTCTATCATTCCGAATGAAAAGTGGAGGAAGCTCTTTTGGTGCAGAAAAATAGATTAGGAGGCAGACAATAACTAAGTCTGACACTAGTCAAAGCAGAGTCCAATCCGAAATCTTTTAGAATGAGAGATACTAGATTGCAGAAACTTATATCTTAATGAACTACATAAAGAGAAGCTCCTTGAACATTGTCAAATTCAAACTCCCAATGAGTGGAGTTTATAAATTTCCACAAACTAGACACACAATATATCTCAATCATTAGAACCTCAAGAAAAAATGTAAAATCTATCAAGAAACAAGGATAGGTAAATAATAGAAATTTTGGATTTGAAAGACCAATATGAGAAAAGGATAAAAGTGACAATCAAATAGAAAAACAAAACTAAATAAAACAGAGATTACTGAAAACGAATTCGAATTCTGAGAAAGAAAGAAGTAGAATGTCAAAATAGACTAAGGGAAAAAAAGAAGAGAAAAATAAAATTAGGGTTGTAAAGACAATTTTTAAAAGCATTTATAAGATAGCTTATAAAACTATACCTACAAGCATTTATAAGATAGCTTATAAAAACATACCTGCAAACATTTATAAGATAGCTTATAAAAATGTAACGTACCTACGAACAATTTACGTAGTTTTTCATAAGAGAACTTATAAAACCTTATAAAGAAATATAAAATAGATATATTGGAACAAAAACAACAGTTAAAAAGAGAAAGCCAAAAAAACTTATAAGGATTTATAAACAAACTTAGAAAAATCTAAGAAACATGAAGAACACGAAAAAAAAAGTTTTCTAAATCGTGATAAAAATAAATGAATCTACATCCAAATAACATAATAAATTGCGCTAATAAGAGATCGAGTAATCATATAGCTATAATTGAAAACTTAGACCTAATAATCGTAAATCTAAGTTTGAAAGTAGCAGACCTAAAAAACTCAGACCTGGAAACAGAAATCACAAAGATTTCTTTCGATTTTGATGAAAGTTTGATCCGAAATGGTTGGATTTGGAAGGAAAATAGAATTGAAGAAGTGAAATCTATGAATCGATGGATCTAAAATTACTAAATCAGAAATCAACACAGAACTGAAGGAAGGGTAAAAATGGAATTATAAAAATTAAAGGGGTATATTTTGAAAAAATAAATTTGCATGGACATTTTTGAAAAGATGTACACTGAAAAGGCCAATAGTCAGTATTCCTCATTTTAATTAGATATTTTAATATTTAGTTTTATCACATATTTATTGTTATTGACAATCCTAATATAAAAATAAATCTAAATAATTATTTTTATTTATTATCATAAAATAAAATAAAATAATCATAAATATTTATCTTTTACTGAGTATAAAATAAAGAAAAATACTATATTAAATATTTACATTTAAAAACAAATATCTTATTGTATAAAGTACGGTTTTCTTAAAGTTACCAATTGACAAGTTTTTTTAATGTGTTAAATCAAACGATCAAAAAAATTCTATTTATATATATTAAAATTAAATGAAATATATATTTAAAAACCATATTTATCTTTATTAAAAAATACTTATCTTTATTCAAAATTCCTAACAAAAAAAAATTGTAAAATAAATATAGGAATAAATATTTATCTCTTAGTAATTTTAAAACAAAAATAAATCCTAATAGAACATAATTGTTGATATTTAAAATATTTTTATAATATTAATAAAAAATCTTAATTATACTAAATATTTATTTATATAGATATTCCTAATCTTAAAAAGAATCATAATCTAAAAGAAATTTGAGAATATCAATTATTATATATACATAAGCAAGGAGATAGACGATTTTATGAAACTTTCAATATTTTCTTAGCTCCCTCAAACTTTCACAAAGGAGTTTCACTACTGCTTGCAACAAAAAAATCTTTTATGTTATTAGTTATGTCTTTGTCATTTACATCCATCGAAATCAAGACAAAAAAGAAAAGAAAAAAAGTCAAAATTAAATGTATCATTATTTTATGAAGAATTTAAGAAATATCTTTTTAGTGTACTCATTTGCAAAAATGCCCCTTATAATTTTTCTTTTTAAAAATGCCCTTTACTAATTTAAAAATGACAAAAATACCCTCAATTTTTTTTTAAATTTTTTTGTGATTGTTTTTGTTGGAGGTGGATCCGAGTCCTACTTCGGTCCACTAAAAACAACAGGTCGAATACAAAAGAACAACTCGCTTGCAAGCACTACATCTTCAACTTGGATAATATATTTAATTTGGCAAAAGTCTCGTCGTGGAAGGTTCTACGAAGCTGAAGAGAAGTCGGATGACACGTCAACAAACAAATGAATGGAAGTTTTCCTGTTCTGACATGGAAAATTTCCACAAATCTAGCACGAATCTTAATAGATTCAATCTTATCAACAGATTTATAAATCTTCCTTTATTTTCTACACATGTAACCGCCTCTATAAACTATAAATAGAGGCACAATCCTTTGAAAAAAGTTATGCTTTTTTGCATCATAAAAGTCTAATAAGAACATCAAGTCGGCAATCATCTCTTCTTGTTCTTAGTTAACTAGGTCTTGCTCCTAATCCAATCTACAGGTGTCCATGCCCATTCTCTTCTACTCTTTTAATCGGGAACCTTAGTTTTAGTACTCATTGTGCTAAGACCGGTTCCAACAGTTGGTGCCGTCTGTGGGGAAGATATCGAAGGACATCTTCAGAAAGGCAAAAAAGATCTCTGGGAGAAGAAAGATAGTTGAAGGAGAAATCACCATCAACTCGCCGAAAAGGAGGGAACCTCTCCTTTAAGAGCACGCCGATTTAATGAATAGATCAACCCTGAATTCAACTCAAACTCAGGAAGAGAACTAATAGGAAACTCGGGAAGATACTGATCATCCGCCACCGCTTCTGGGATCATTGACGCTCGGGACCTTAGTGTGAAACCTTATCGCACAGCATGAAACTTCTGATTGGTGAAATGGCGAGAGATTCGATAGACTCGAATCTCGTTTGAATGAGAGTAGTTTCCTGACTACACAAGCCAAAAGGCCGTGCGTGGAAGCATTAGCTAGTGTTCAAAGAACACTATTCTGAGAACTATCGAGTCCACAACCAGTGAACACCTTGGTACAAGATCATTTCACCATACCGAGCATGTATGGACAACATGGTCAAGCAATGTTAGACGCTGCAACCGTACTGAAGATGATGGATGACATGAGGTCAAAATTCCATCAAACTACCAGCTTGACACCCGAGATAGGAGGATCCTAGCTCATGCGCAGAACTCGCTATTCGCACCACGACTGAGAAGAGTCTCGGTAAATAAAAGATTACGACTCTGATGCCCCTTCTATGATGGGGATTTGGACCTGGTAGAATTTATGAGCGCCTTCAATGTCATGATAAACGGGACCAACTACACCATGGACAATGAAGATGCAACTTACTATCAGCACTTTGCAGAGAATTTGACCAGAGACGCCTTGGTATGGTTCACCAAGTTGCTAGCCGGGTCAATCAAAAGCTTCAACCAACTTGCCGAGCTGTTTACGAAGTAGTACGCCTGATTTGTCAACTTGGACACCTCGACTACAGAGTTGAGATCCTTAAGGCAAGGCTTTGACGAGCCTTTGAAGTCGTATCTCATATGCTTCAAAAAGATCCTGACAAAAACCAAAGTCAGTGACGACATGGCTATTGAAGCCCTCCAAACTGGAATGGTTACCGATGAGGCACTTAAACACGACCATTTTTTCAATAGGCCCAATACGATCTCTAATGCCCTTTGCAGAGCGGCGAGACATGCATAGTACGTAGAGGAAAAACAAATCCTCCCGCTGAATCAAGATACGATGCAGAACTCGGCAACTAAAGAGCAGAGAGAAGGGCACTACGAGCTGAGACAGCACAATAGAGGGAAAATAAACTCAGCAATCGCTTTCTGAGTTGGGAAGAGTAGCAGTCCCCGCGATAAGTCATTTAACAACACCTACAACAGGAACAAATATTACGAGTTTCATAAAAAAGCAAGTCATTCAATCGCAAAGTGCAAACAGCTACAAGTGTTCCTTACTGAGAAATTCAGTAAAAAAGAGTTGGAGGTGTGAGAAGAATAGGGATGTCAAACGGGCTGGCCCGCGTCCAATGAGTCCAATTCTCTGGGTTGGATATTTTTGGTGGACCCCAACGGGCTAGCTCGCTTAAACCGCGGACCAATTATTAATTTCCAGGCCCGGTCCATTGATATTAGCGGACTAACAGACTGGCCTGCAGGTTTTTTTGTTTTAACTTTAAAAGTTAAAAGATGGTATTCGAACCCTGGTTTCTGGATGAAAAAGAGGTGTTTACAACCACTGAGCTACAAACAATTCACTGCACATTTTTTATCTAAATGTATTTAAATGTATTTAAATGTATTTCGAGTTTTGAAGATGATTTCAAAATTAGGTTTTGCGAATCTATTTTGTTTGTAGTTCGGTGAATTATTCACTTACTACTTAATTCATTGAAATTTTACAGATTCATTTTTGATAATATCTTAAACTTATGTTTTTTTCATACTTTGAGTTTATTTATAAGAGAATTATAACAATAATTTAATTTATTTCATCAAATGAAAAGTAACGTAAAATATTCAAAACCCTAAAAAAAAAAGCTAAAGCAAGAAACTAAGAGCATAATATAACCAAATAATCCAAAGTAAAGGCAACTAAAAACCTAAAAAATATCAAATTGCAATATAATTTTCATAGATCTAAATCTCGATCCTAAACAATTGATTGAAAAGAAGGTAGTGTTGCATCTTCATCATCATTAACTCCATTTTTCTCTGTATAAAAATATAAAGTAACGAGTTAATTCAGAATTTATGAGTGTCATAAACCTAAAACACATCAAAAATCATATTCATACCATTTTCATAAGTTTCAAAACCTTTTAACCAATTGTGACTGCATATTAGTGCTTGAACGTTCTTTAGGAGAAGACGACTTCTGTGTTTGTTCAAAACTCGAGCTCCAATACTAAAATATGATTCTGAAGCTACTGTCGTGATCGGAATACTAAGAAAATCACAATCCATAGAAACTAATACTCCATAGCGTTAAGAGTTATCTTTCCAATACTTCAAAATATCCAAACTCTCAAAACTCTGTGTATATAACGTCGATTCATCTAGATATATCTCCAAAAAGGACTTTTCACTAACAATAACATCAGCTTTTCGAAAAGCAAAAAATTCCTAATAACAAAAAGAAATGATGTCACTAAAAACCATTAAAAAAAGCATATAAGTAATCATTAAAAGAAATGATTAGAATAATACATAACACATATAAGTTACGTATTTGCATAACAAACAAAACTAAATTCAAAAGATCATTTAAAAGATCAAAACAAACTAAAAAGAAAAGCATGTAAATTTTCAGCACCGAATCAAAACTTTTATGACTAAATTCCAAATTGATAGAAGTTACATAAGTGTGAAGAAGAGTTACACTCCAAATTAATATAAATTAAGTAAATGTTACATTCCAAATTGATATAGTTACGTAAGTGCTAAGAAGAATCTTATCACAAAATTTTTTGTCAAATTATTTTGTAGGTGTCATGAGTTTTAAGAGGATGTTAATGAAAATTAAAGACATAAAAATCATTTACATCATAGTTGGTGAAGTTTCCACTTTGATATCCACCATCATTTTAAATATTTTCTCGTGTTTCTGAAAGTGTTGGTGTCGACTTTGGTTTGTTCTCATATGCTTCAAAAAGTGTTTGAAGTTTCTCACGTTGATACTTCATCTTCTCTTCGGCTGAACTCATGTCAAGGTTTTTGAAACAAAATTCAGCAAGTATCAATTTCAGTCTTGGATCAAACACGGAAGCCATTGCAAGAATCTCACTATATTCTTCCCAATATGTATCAAATTTCTCTTTCATAGGGATGACCATTCCTCTTATAATCTCATCAGCACCAGTCTCATGCTTTTGCAACCAGCTCTGAATCTTCCAAACTTGCATGAAGTACAAATTTGAGGTTGGATATGTAGCACCTAAAAAAAGGAGAGTAATTTCATCAAACGGCTCCAAAAAGTCACACATTATTCTCCCTCGTACCCATTCCTCGTTTGTAGACAGAAACTTGTAATTTTTGGAATCAATGACTTTGAGATTACAAAAAGCAGGTTGATACTTCAGATCCCTATTAAGCATCTTGTATGTAGAATTCCATCGAGTTGGCACATCTAGCACCAAACCAGCCTTCAATTTAATGCCAATAGTTTCAACACACTTTTCAAATAAATTCAAACGAGACTCAGAAGCTTGAATGTACTTGATACTTTCTCTGATTTTATGCACATAATCACCAATCACTTTCAGCCCGTCCTGCACAATGAGAATGAGAATATGTGCTGAATATCTAACATGTAAAAATTCTCCTTTGCACAATAAATCATTCCTCAAAAGCAGTTGCGACTTGAATGTGTACCATTGCATCATTGTTAGTAGCATTGTCTAGAGTTTTTGTAAACACTTTCTTATCAATTCCCCAATCACTCCATATCTCAAGAAGCTTCATCGCTATGTGTATACCTGTATGTGGAAGAGGTAAAGCAAAAAATCCTAGAAGCTTGTTCTGCAATTTCTATTCATGATCAACATAATGTGCTGTCAAACACATAAACCCCTCTTGTGTGATAGTAGTCCACAAATCAGAAGTAAAACAAATTCCTGGGAGATTAGCTAATTCTCTTTTTAGCTTACCTGACTCATTCTCAAAGAATTTTTATACATCTGCAGCAGCTGTGTTCCAACTAATAAATTTCACATTAGCATTCAAATACTTCCACACTAATCTAACTCTATCACACTCAACATAAGCAAATGGAAGATCATGCTGAATAATACACTTGGCAACCATTTCACGGAAAACCATATGATCTATCTTCCTAGCTCTCAATTTTGATTCTGCATTCATCATCATTTGACCAACAACACCATCCTTAGGCTTACTCTTGCATTCAAGAATATGACGCTTATAACAATTTGTACCATTTTTGTGTGACTTATAGGCATAGTCCGTCTTGCAGTGTATACATTGGGCTCTTTGTTTACTTGTCTCTGAACTATCAACCTTAGTAATAAGGTTGAAGTCTTCCCACACTGTTGAGTATTTTTCTCTCTTCTTTTTCTCTGATGGCTTTCCTTTACCATCAGCATCATCATCACTAGCGACATCATTTAGATTCACATCAATTGGCCTTTTATCTTTGGGAGGTCGAGATGATCCTGCTCCATCGAACCTCTCTTGTTCATTTTTAGTATTTAGAGAATCGATAAGTTTTTCAAATTTGTCATCAACAAATTTCTTCTTGTAAGGATCCCGTGAATCCTATCAATAATAACACAATTAACTATTAATGAATAAATATTGTAATGATGCTCTTAGAAAGTTTGAAATAAGGATGAACAACGTTATTAAAAAGTAAAAACTGATCGCAATTCGCAAAAGAACAAAGGAAATTACTAAGTAATGTGTCACTAACTTAGTAACGTGGAAACACAATTAACATAAGAAAACAGGAATTATCAAATAACGCGATGACTACTTTATTGAAAGAAGTATGATCATGAACATCAGAATGTTAAAGTTTGATAAACTCACAATTCTCAAATGTGAGACTTAATTTTGTTTTTTTTAATCAAAATCACAATGTAAAAGTGTAAAAACGAGATAGAAAGAGCTAAGAACATATTTACCATTACAGATTTCTTGTTTTGTTAGAGATTAGAACGATTTTGATCTAGTGCTGAATGATGAAAGTAAATATTTGTTTCTCTATGTTTGTCGCCGTCTCTTGTATTGTGCCTTTGACGGTTAAATATTAATTAGGTTAAATTTAACTTAAACTATTTAAGTTACAAAGAATGTTTTCAAAAAAAAATTTAATTAACATTTCCATAATAATAGTTTGTAAATATACCTATTCTTATCTTTTGATCATTATTCCAAAATTTTCTCATATATAAAAAAATGATTGTTTTGATACAAAGAATGAAGAGTGTGTAGGATTAAGTGTTTCTGTTTACCTTCTTTCAGCTCGCCGGTAAAAGGTGCTTAGGAGTGGGGATGTCAAACGGGCTGGTCCGCGTCCAATGAGCGCAGTTATGCGGGTTGGATATTTTTGGTGGACCACAACGGGTTAGCCCACTTGAACTGCGTACCAAATATTAATGTCGAGGTCCGGTCCATTCATATTAGCGGAATAACGGGCTGGCCCGCAGGTTTTTTATTTTAACTTTAAAAGTTAAAAGATGGTATTTGAACCCTGGTTTCTAGATGAAGAAGAAGTGTTGACAACCACTGAGCTACAAACAATTCACTACACATTTATTTCATCTAAATATATTTAAATATATTTCGAGTTTTGAAGATGATTTTAAAAAGACACTTTGCGAATCTGTTTTGTTTGTAGTTCGGTAGATTATTAACTTGCTACTTAATTTATTAAAATTTTACAAATTAGTTTTTGATAATATCTTAAAATTAAGTTCATTTTCATACTTTGAGTTTATTTTTAAGAAAATTATAACAATAATTTAATTTATTTCATCAAATGAAAAGTAACTTAAAATATTCAAAATCCTAAGAAAAAGCTAAAACAAGAAACTAAGAGCATAATATAACCAAATAATTCAAAATAAAGGCAACTGAATACCTAAAAATATCAAATTGCAGCATAATTTTCATAGATCTAAATCTCGATCCTCAACAATTGATTGAAAAGAAGATAGTGTTGCATCTTCATCATCATTATCTCCATTTTCCTTTGTATAGAAATACAAAGTAACAAGTTAATTAAGAATTTATGAATGTCATAAACTTAAAACTCATCAAAAATATTAGTCTTACTATTTTCATAAGCTTCAAAACCTTTTAACCAATTGCGACTACATATTAGTGCTTGAACGTTCTGTGGGAGAAGACGACTTCTGTACTTGTTCAAAAATCGAGCTCCAATACTAAAATATGATTGTGAAGCTACTGTCATGATTGGAATACTAAGAAAATCACAAGCCATAGAAGCTAATACTCCATAGCGTTGAGAGTTATCTTTCCAATACTTCAAAATATCCAAACTCTCAAAACTCTGTGTATCTAACGTCGATTCATCTAGATATATCTCCAAAGAGAACTTTCCACTAACAATAACATTAACTTTTCCAAAAGCAAAAATTTCCAAATAACAAAAAGAAATGATGTCACTAAAAATCATTAAAAGAAAATCATATAAGTAATCATTAAAAGATATGATTAGAATAATACATAACAACATATAAGTTATGTATGAGCATAACAAACAAAACTAAATTCAAAAGATCATTTAAAAGATCCAAACAAACCAAAAAGAAAAGCATGTAAATTTACAGCACCAAATCAATACTTTTATAACTAAATTCCAAATTGATAGAAGTTACATAAGTGTGAAGAAAAGTTACATTCCAAATTAATATAAGTTACGTAAGTGTTACATTCCAAATTAATATAGTTACGTAAGTGCTAAGAAGAATCTTATCACAAAAGTTTTTGTCAATTTTTTTGTGTAGATGGCGTGAGTTTTAAGAGGATGTTAATGAAAATTGAAGACATAAAACACACTTACTTCATAGTTGTGAAGTTTCCACTTTGATATTCACCATCATTTTTAATATTTTCTCGTGTTTCCAAAAGTTTTGCTGTCAAATTTGGTTTGTTCTCATATGCTTCAAAAAGTGTTTGAAGTTTTTCACGAAGATACTTCAACTTCTCTTCGGCTGAACTCGTGTCAAGGTTTTTGAAACAAAATTCAGCAAACATCAATTTCAGTCTTGGATCAAACATGGAAGCCATTGCAAGAATCTCACTATATTCTTCCCAATACTTATCAAATTTCTCTTTCATAGGGATGACCATTCCTCTTATAATCTCATCAGCACTAGTCTCATGCTTTTGCAACCACCTTTGAATCTTCCAAGCTTGCATGAAGTACAAATTTGAGGTAGGATATATAGCACATGAAAAAAGGCGAGTAATTTCATCAAACGGCTCCAAAAAGTCACACATCATTCTCCCTCGTACACATTCCTCGTTTGTAGGAAGAAACTTGTAATTCTTGGAATCAACGACTTTGAGATTACAAAAAGCAAGTTGATACTTCAGAGCCCTATTAAGCATCTTGTATGTAGAATTTCATCGAGTTGGCACATCTAGCATTGATGGAATTCTCCTTTGGATTAAAAATTCTCCTTTGCACAATAAATCATTCCTCAAAAGGAGTTGCGAGTTGACAATGTCTAGTATTGTATCATTGTTAGTAGCATTGTCTAGAATCACTGTAAACACTTTCTTATCAATTCTCCAATCACTCCATATCTCAAGAAGCTTCATCACTATGTGTATACCTGTATGTGGAGGAGGTAAAGCACAAAATCTTAGAATCTTGTTCTGCATTTTCCATTCATGATCAACATAATGTGCTGTCAAACACATATACCCCTCTTGAGTGATAGCAGTCCACAAATCAGAAGTCAAACAAAGTCTTCCTGGGAGATTAGCTAATTCTCTTTTAGCTTACCTGACTCATTCTCAAAGAATTTTTATACATCTGCAGCAGCTGTGTTCCGACTAATAAATTTCACATGAGCATTCAAATACTTCCACACTAATCTAACTCTCTCATACTCAACATAAGAAAATGGAAGATCATGCTGAATAATACACTTGGCAACCATTTCACAGAAAACCATATGATCTATCTTCCTAGCTCTCAATTTTGCTTCTGCATTCATCATCATTTGACCAACATCACCATCCTTAGGCTTACTCTTGCATTTCTGAATATGACGCCTATAACAATTTGTACTGAGTTATAGGCATAGTCCATCTTGAAATGTATACATTGGGCTCTTTGTTCACTTTTCCTTGAACTATCAACCTTAGTAATAAGGCTGAAGTCTTCCCACACTGTTCGGTATTTTTTTCTCTTCTTTTCCTCTGATGGCTTTCCTTTACCATCATTATCATTACTAGCGACATCATTTACATTCACATCAATTGGCCTTTTATCTTTGGGAGGTCGAGATGACCCTGCTCCATCAAACCTCTCTTGTTTATTTTCCACATTTAGAGAATCGATAAGTTTTTCAGATTCGTCATCAACAAATTTCTTCTTGTAAGGATCCCTTGAATCCTATAAATAAAAACACAACTAATTATTAATGAATAAATATTGTAATCATACTCTTAGAAAGTTTGGAATAAGGATGAACAACATTATTAAAAAGTAAAAATTGATCGCAATTCGCAAAAGAACAAAGGAAATTACTAAGTAATATGTCACTAACTTAATAACGTGGAAACACATTTAACATAAGAAAGCAGGAATTATCAAATAATGTGATCACTACTTTATTGAAAGAAGTATGATCATGAACATCAGAATGTTAAAGTTCTATAAATTCACAATTCACAAACGTAAGACTTAATTTTGTTTTGTTTAATCAAAGTCACAATGTAAAAGTGTAAAACAGAGAAACAAAGAGTTAAGAACATATTTAGCATTACAGATTTCTTGTTTTGTTAGAGACTAGAACAGGTTTTGATCTACTGTTGAATGATGAAAGTAAATATTTGTTACTTTATGTTTGTCGTCGTCTCTTGTATTGTGATTTGATGGTAAAATATTAATTAGGTTAAATTTAACTTAAACTGTTTAAATTACAAAGAACATTTTCAAAAAAAAAATTATTTAAAATTTCCATAATAATAATTTGTAAATATACCTATTCTTATCTTTTGATCACTAATCCGAATTTTTCTCATATTTTAAAAAAATGATTGTTTTGATACAAAGAATGAAGAGTGTGTAGGAGTAAGTGTTTCTTTTTACCTTCTTTCACCTCGTTGGTAAAAGGTGCTTATGAGTATGATTTTTACTTCTGTAGTTAACAAAAACAAGATGAAAATTAGTAAAAACAATAGATGTAATTCATAAAGACTATCGAAACTGAATACCACCAATTTCTATCGAGTTTTAATCCATGACGAGATTGAAGTTCAGTTCATGGAGTTCAAAACAGATTTTTTTCCTGAAGTTTTCCATAATGAATTCACTAATCAAAGAAAGCTTAAGATCATAACCTCAAAAAATTCAAAGATTCTACCGCAAATAGTAAAAAGGCCAGGCATTCGATAAGATCCAAAGCTATATTTTCTTTATTACTCAATGATTAAGAATGGTTACACCTTATGGTTTGTTCAAGAGATCCCAAAACTCTCCATAAGTCATTAGGCTCTTAGTCACAACTTCGCAAACTAACTCCTCAAACACTAACTAACTCATATTTATACTAATAGAAAACTAAAGCTGTGTAAAATTAACACTCCTAACTGCAATGTAAAGTTCAATGCTATTGTAAAGAAACAAGCAAAATTATTCAGTAAATGGTAATCATTTGTTCAATGCTTCAGCTGCTTCATTTGATTGATTATGTCTCCTCACATAAGTCTTGAGAGACCTATCATTACCCCTTGTGAAGTTTAATCCTCTCAAGGTCCATCATCTGTATTGAACAATCAAAAGGGAAAATATGTGATTAAAATTAAAACAGTATATTAAAAATTAAACACAGCCTTGTTTACTAAAAATATAAGTCTTGCGAGACTTATCATTACCACCTAATCATGTGACGGCAAAGCCATCATTGTGTGTGGAGAATCAAGTCTAAAAAGAGACTTGTATCACTGTACGTTCATGCCTTGCATCACCGTAAAAACCAGGTCTAATTAAATTTATATCTTGATATGGTGGTGAAAGTCTACAGTTGTGAGTAGGTAGGACAATAGGTAGTAGGAATCATCCTTGCAAAATTAAATTATGTATTAAACTCAAATCTTCGATAACAGATCCAAGTTCTTAACTCTAAGCTTATTCTAAATTTGCCATAAAAATTAAAAAGTTGCATATCCCTTTGAGAAAACAAGACCTTTTCCTTAGAACTAAGCAGCAAACTAAACAGAGTTTAGGGTTATAAGATCAATCAATCTCGCAAATATTAGCTACTTTTCTTTCTTCATAAGATTCCACCATCAATATATAAACAACAAACTCATACATATATTGTACTAAGATCCGACTAAAGACAAGCTCAGGAAACATATACATCATAATACATCTTGATTTGATCCAACACAAAATTATCAATGAACCCAATCAAATTAATGGGCAACGAATTTAAGTTAACCGAAGATGAGAGAGGATTAATAATGTTAAATATGAGAAACAAATCAAACAATTAAGAACTAGCGGAGGGATTGGAAGGACGATGTTGAGTGAAGTTGTGAGAATCGAAAAATGCAAGTCTCCCAGAATCGACGCCATTGGAATCGTGATGTTTCCCTTCTCTTCAGAGCTCAGATCTGTTATCGAGTCGGTTTTAATCGATGACAAAGTAGATTTTTCTAAAGTATAGCAGCAAAAAATAAATTAAAACATTATAATTTTTGCAGGTAACCCGCAAACCCGTAAACATGTTATGGGTTCAGATTGTTTAGCCCGTAATCCGTACTGGGCCGATCCGCAAGGCCCACAGTTTTGTGGACAAATAAATATTTGTCCAGGCCCGCATCCAGGAGGGTTTTAATGGGTCTGGCACGCGGGTTAGAAGCCCGTTTGATACCCCTACAGAAGAGGAAACTCAGAGGTACAAAGCGCAAAAGCAGAAGGAAGCCGAGGTACGAGAAGCTGCCTTCAAATCAACAAATCCAAAAGATGACACCTCGAAGATAACTAAGTGGCAAAAACCAGTAGGAGACAATGATGGATCCAGCTATCCACGAGTTATTGTCAGTATAATCATGGGCATATTACAGTTTTGTGACGACACTATTTTTCAATCAAGAAGTACGAACAAAAGGTTGTCGTCTCAGTCAACCAGGAACCCGTCATGGAATGCATGCACGTAATGGATTCGGTGATCACTTTCACCACTGAAGATGTTAAAGGAGTCAGCTTCCCGCATAATGACATCATAGTCGTCAAACTCCAAGTTGCTGACTCTGATGTTTCACGAATTCTCATTGATACTGGGAGTTCAGTAGACCTTATATTTAAAGAGACTTTGGATAAGATGGCACTACTGGATGTTCAGCTCAAACCCATGGATAGGACCTTAACCGCATTTGATGAAAGTACAATCAATGCGATTGGAACGGTGAAGCTAGCAGTCCAAGTTGTTGGAATTACGAAATAGATCAAACTACTTGTTGTAGATAAGCCACCGATCTACAATATGATCCTAGGAACACCTTGGATACACACGATGAAAGTTATGCCCTCAAGCTATCATCAGTGTGTTAAGATCCCAACAAACGAAGGAGTCTATACACTCAAAAGAGATCAGAAGATGGCTATAACTTGCTTCATCGCCGAATTGAAATTAAGGAACAAATCATGCATGATCGCTGCATTAGTAGGAAGCAGAGTACTAACTGAACCACCTGCTCCCGAGAAGCCAGACCAATCGACTGTTGAACTCGTCAACGTAGATTTGATCGACCCAACAAAATGTGTAAGTATCAGCATTGACTTGAGTCAGCCAATCAAAGAAAAGCTGATTTGGCTCCTTGAAGAGAATGTGACGACATTCGCATGGGCACCATGTGAACCCGGCAATCACAAGTCATAGGCTAAATGTCGACCCGACATATAAGCCTATTAAACAGAAAATAAGAAAGCTCGGGCCAGAGAGAACAAAGGCCGTAATTGAAGAGGTCAAAAAGCTGATTAAAATCGGATCTATCACCAAAGTTCAATATCCTGAATGGCTAGCCAACCCGGTAGTCGTTTCGAAGAAGAATGGGAAATGGCGAGTCTGCGTAGACTTCACTGATCTAAACAAAGCCTATCCAAAAGATAGCTATCCAGTGCCGAATATCGATTGAATCATCAAGGCAACAACCGGAAACAAACTTCTTTTGTTCATGGATGCGTTCTCGGGATATAATCTGATTTGGATGCACCCTGATGACATGGAAAAACTTTGTTCATCACAGAACGGGGCACTTATTGCTACAAAATAATGTCATTCGGTCTGAAGAACGTTGGAGCTACCTACCAGCACCTCGTGAACAAAATGTTTGTCAACCAACTCAGGCAAACAGTGGATGTATATATAGGCGACATGCTGGTCAAGTCATTAAAGGCAGAAAATCATGTCGATCATTTAGCTCGTTGCTTCAAGACTCTGAACGAATACCAGATTAAACTCAACCCAGCAAAATATACTTTCGGGGTTACATCGGGAGAATTCCCTTGATATATAGTCACTCAAAGAGGAATCAAAGCTAATCCAAAGCAGGTCACAACAATCCAAGAATTGCATTCTCCAAAGAATAAGCGAGAAATACAAAGGCTAACGGGCTGAATAGGTGCCCTGAACCACTTTATATCGTGTTCAATGACAAGTGTCTTCCATTGTACAACTTGTTGCGCGGAAACAAAGAGTTCAAGTGGGACGAAATCTGCAAAAAGGCCTTCTCCGAGTTGAAAGAGTACCTTTCAACATTGTTGATACTCGCCAAACTAGAAAATAGAGAAGCACTGTATTTGTACATCATGGTCTACCTCGACAGTTAGTGGTGTACTAGTTCGAGATAACAGAGGAAATCAGTACCCCATCTTCCATATCAGCAAGTCACTAGATGGAGACAAGTCCAGATACCCGACTACAAAGAAGCTCACGCTAGCAATAGTTACTTCAGCAAGGAAGTTACAACCTTACTTCCAATCTCATATTGTGATAGTATTAACAAATCATCCACTGCAGATGATACTGTATAGTCAAAATCAGTCGGAGAGACTGACAAAGTGGGCAATCGAATTGAGCAAGTATGACATTGATTTCAAAGGACGCACAAGTGCAAAGTCGCAAGTCTAAGTCGATTTCTTAATCGAGCTATCTCCATATCTAGAACCTCTAGAGTCGGCCAAAGATCAAACGTGGAAAATATACATGGATGGATCTTCATCATAACATGGCTCAGGAGTAGGCACCCGACTAGAAAGCCCTACGAGAGAAGTACTAAATTAGTCATTCCAACTTGTATTCCCAGCTTCAAATAACGAGACAGAGTATGAAGCATTAATCGCGGGAGTTAAAATGGCTATGGAAGTCAGAGCTACTGATATTGATTGTTATTGTGACTCCCAAATCGTCGTTAACCAGGTTAATGGAGGTTATGACACAAAGAATGATCAAATGAAAGCTTATCTTCACATGGTTAAGGAGATGACCAAGGACTTGAGATTTAGGATCAACAAAATCTCAAGGTCTGAAAACACATCTGCCGACGCCCTACCAGCTCTTGCGTCCACCATAGATCCCATCCAAAGACGAATCATCCAAGTGGAAAGTATAGATCGCCTGAGTATAAGCCTACCAAAAGGAGATCTAGAACTCGTCTCAGCTATAGACGACGTCCAAAAAGGATCAGATTTTGAGATGGCAAACGCCAAACAGAATGACAAACCAAGGTGGATTGGCAAGACAAAATCCTCGCGCACATTCTAAATGGTGAAACGCAATAAGACAGATGGGCAGCCCGCCGATTAAAAGCTAAGTGTGCTTGCGTTCACAGTGAAGAGGTCGACGAGATCATTAAAAAGATACATGATGAAGCAGGAGGAAACCACAACAGTGGAAGAACACTCGTTCAGAAGATCAGAACATTTGGCCTCTATCGGCTGACTATGGCAAAAGATTTGGCCGAATACACCGCTAAGTGTGACAAGTGCCAGAGACACGGACACATCATTCATGCTCCAACCAAGGAGTTGACATCGGCAATCATGCCTTATTAATTTAAGCGATGGGCAATGGATATAGTCGCGCTATTACCGTTGCCACGACAAAAGAGATTCATGCTTGTTATGACCAACTACTTCTCAAAGTGGTTCAAAGCAGAAGCTTATTCTTAGATCAAGGATAGAGACGTGATCAAATTTGTGTGGAAGAATATCATCTGCCAACAAGGTATACCATACGAGATCATGAGTGATAATGGATCTCAATTTATCTTGGCAAAATTCACCAACTTTTACGCCAGATGGAATATCCGTGTAAGTAAGTCAATGCCGCAAAACCCACAAGGAAATGGCCAAGCCGAAGCCACAAATAAAAAGATCCTAGATGGTCTAAAGAAGTGACTCTCTGAAAAGAAGGGAAGTTGGGCCTCCAAGTTAGAGGGTGTATTATGGTCATATCGAACCACACCTCGGCGATCGACCGGATGAACTCCATTCTCCTTTTCTCATAGAATGGAGGCAACGGCTCCGGCCGAGATAGCTGTCACTACAAGATATTTGGTCATTCTTAGCTCACGATTAGCGTTATCACAAGTAATATATAGCTCATTCGTAAATGCTATGTCTTCGGGAGCTATAATAGAGGTCGTGTATATTATAGCTTTTTCCGGTGATGCTATCATTTGGTATTATATAATAGCATAATTAATGTGTTTGTTATTTAATTTTCTATAAGGCTTAGTGAGAGCTATTTAATTTGTTACTGTAGCTGTTCTTTGGTGCCGTAATATTTTTTTTCATAACATAGGTTATATGTTGTAATTATTGGAGCTACGACAATAATTACGAGCTATGACTTAATTTGTATTGCTAATGGTTCTATTGATGTTACTGTGCTTTGTTTGTGCTATTTTAAGGTGAAAATTAACATGTAATGCATAAAGGCTGACCAAGATACATAATAAGAAACTAATTTATAAATATTGACCAAAAGGTCACCAATCCATACATGTTTGATCCAAAGATCGACTACATTACTTCAAAAGTCATTCTAATCACCATACAACATAAGTTATCTTCAAAATACAAGGATCAATAGATAATCACCTTGTCCAGTGGCCATACTATTGTTGTTTCTAATGCATCTGCCATATACTCTAGCTCTAAACAAGACCTCCAAATTGCTGCATCTGTGACCTTCACCACATCTACCCAAACCTTAATAGTATTTGGTCAAAGTGGAACGAAATTTGCTTTATGTTCGTGATCATTCGAAGCCAAACGTCCTCTGCAACTACCCTCTGTTTCACACTAATATCCATGAGTTTGCACCTTTGATTTATTTCCTGCTTTTTACGCTGCAAACATGTTTATGTTAGTGCCAACAATTGAAAAACCAGAAAAAAATCATATAAAGGAATATGAACATATATTAATTACCAGAGATCTTCGAACAAGTGATGATTGTAAAACCTTTTTCTCCTTCTTGACAGGTGCTGGTGGTGTTTCTGCAGCTTTCTCGAGTTGTGTTGTTGTTGGTTCAATTTGCTTTCGTTGGGGTTGAGACTGTGAACTTTCACTTGGAGAGTGTTGGTTTTCAAACAACACACAAGTGGATGGCCATGCTACAAATGTCTTGAAACAGTCTTCAAGTCTGCTAACTTCTACTATAGGTCTCCTTAGAAAAGTCTCTAGTTCTATTACAACATCAATGAATACCTTCACTGGATTCGGACCTAACGGGATTCCGTTAACCATTGTTTTCGGTTTTGTGTCTGCCAATGCCCTTCAGCAACAACAATTTCTTTGTCTCCACTCCAATCAAGTAGTCTGCATTTATTAGTAGTGTCTTGTCCCTAAACAATATCACCATAAAGTTGTGCGTTAATATTTAAATATCAACAAGTTACTATTTCAATTAGAAAATACCTACCAGGTGTGTTGTTTCCTCAAACTCTGACGTCACATCCAAGAGAACGCAATGTTTTGAAGGTCATGCAATAATTTGACCCATGAACATGTTGGTTACGGATCTCCATAGAAATGCTTCTGGTTTTGTAGCAGTGTCCACTAATATTTTAACTGCATTAGGACCTAAAGGAATTTCATTTAAAAAGTCTTGCAGGTCAGAAGACAAAAGACGTCCTTCAACAACTCCTTCATCCGAACCACACAAGTCAACAACCAAACACCTTGGATGTGCTTGTCTGTTTACACTCTAATAAAAAAATTCCATAGGCAAACAGTTAGATAGTAAAGTAAAATGATACTTTAACACTAATTTATTATCTTATATGTTCACTTACTCTTGGAGCTGAGTTTTCCCCTATTTCAGCGTGTGCTTTCTGTGATATTGAAACTTGGACTTTTAGTTTTTATTTACACATACAGTTTACCATAATGTTTAAGAAAGGTTTTCTTACCTTCATACTTGCAATTTGAGCTTCTAAGTCTTTTACCTTCCATTGTAAAGTGATTTTATTTTCTTGCATTTGAGTCATACCCTTGTTTCTCATTTGGAAAAAGCAACTTTGGTCATGCTCATTCCTCCACCCATTGCTCTTAGCCGACCTGGCTTGTCAAGTCCCAGAACTTGAGAAAGACCATCTTCTTTCGGATTTGATGATGTAGGAACATTATTTTCTACTTCTCCTGCCTTCATTTGATTTACAAAAAATAAAATACATAAGAAATTAAACAAATCACAACATCAATACATAAAACAACAGAACTACATCTACCACTACTTATAATCCTTTCAGCAGCATTAGTGTTAACTGGTATACCATCCTTCTTAGTTTGTGATTTAATCCAAACCTTGAGTCTTGTCACTTGAGATGGTTCATCGCACTCTTTTTTCTATACAAATATACGTAAGCATCATCAAGCTACATAGACAAATCATAACACAATAGAACATAATCACTAACCATGTCCTCTACTAGTCTAACCATTCCTCGTGAAAGTTCTTTCCCATGTCTTCATCTAAATATTTTGCTGCTTGAAATAACCCACAAATCTCTTCATTCCACTTACGTGGCTTATCAGAACTATCTATATTATTGTTGTTCACATCACCATGCTGATACCAATCCTTCTGTAACTTATATGACTCATCCATACCCCTAGTCACTAAATGATCAACTACAACATATGCTGGATGACAATATATGTTTCTACAGTCAATGCATGGACACACTATCTCAATGCCTAAACCAGTTGATACTGACCGAACAAAAGTCCACGCACCCCTCTCATAAGCAAGATCAACTCTAAAGTTCAGTTTAAGAATAAAAAAACACACAAACAAACAAACAAGCAAACAAACAAAACATATCTTAAATTCTACATTTTTACAGCAAAATACCAATGTGTAATCAATCCATACCTGCTAAGATGAACCCAATCTTTGTTCAGCATTATATGAAATTACCTTTATTAATTCAACAAAGTTTAGTACTATCAATTTACTAGAATATAAGACTACAATTAAGTAATATTATACAAGACAATCACACATAAGATTTAGCTATGACAGGTACAAGTAAGAGTCTTAACACAAAAACATAGACAAAACATTCATTGAACGTAATCTATAAACAGATAATGACCTAACACTCTTATGTATTAATGAGGACTATTTTACTACTAAAACTTAACATGACACGGAAACTATAATGCTTCGTACATAGAAACTATAATGCTTAAATGAATGATGAAATACAAAACAGAATACCATCAGCACAGTAATTAGTAATAACTTAGGACAATATATAAAATGATATTGAACCAAAACAAAGAACAAACTTAGTTACAAACTAATAATAGTTGGACTTGAGTTAGAACCTATATGTCTATCTAATAAATGAAAACTATGACATATACATGTAAATTCTCTGTGTATATAAACTATAGATAGATTATAGTTTTCATGTAATCTTAAAGATCACAAAAACCTATTTGGAGATCAGTTCAATAAAAACTAACACACATACTTAACATACAGAAACAATGGAATCTCTTTATGTCCTAATTTCTTTTTCTCTACAAACTCATATTACTCTTAATGTCATTACTCATTACTCATTCTACTTAAATCATAAACTAACATACTTTGCAATCTTAATGTGTAACAAACATTAAACAACACAACAGAGCAGAGTATAAGAAGCCATCAAAACTATTAATTCATTCATATAGTTGTGTTAAGCAAAATCTTAGAAATCACTAAACAATGTACTCACTGTAATATAACAAAGTCGTTCAACCAATAACTCAGTTACAATCTTAAAAATCACTAAACACTACACTTAGACAATCGTTTAACAAAGTGATTGACCAGTAAACCAATCAAAAGAATAAATCAGACTTAATCTACACAGATCAATAAACATGTATAAAGAAAGAAGATGTCCTACGAACATGCATAAAGCAAGAAGATGGTCTACGAACTCAGTTACTATGAGATGAAGCAAATCTAAAGCAGAAATCAAATTATGAGATGAAGATTCGAAATCAAAAACTTACTTTATCAAATTTTCTGAGAGCAAACAATGACTACTTCGTCAATTCCTATCCACAAATCGTGTTAACCTCACAAAAATATGAACGAAATTAGGGTTTAAAACTAAAACATATGTTGAAATCGGAAATCAATTTTGTATAAACAAGCAGAGATAAGACTAACCTTCTCCAACCGTTTATCTTGTCAAACAATCTCGTACAAGGAATGTAGAAGCAGCAAAATCGAGCTACAATCAAGAGGAGAGAGCCACCAGAGAAGCAGATTTAGCGCCAAAGAGGAGATAATCGAAGATAGAATCAGTAATTTTGAGGGAAATCAATATTGGAAAAGTTAGGGTTTAGGGTTCATGAAAGAGGGAAAATGTTTGTGACATAGGCAAATTTTTTTTTGAAAAAACGATTAAGTGAATTAAGTTCCCTCCAACAGTGATTTATTTATCCGCTTTGCTATTAATGTGGATAACTTCAATTAAACACTCTTATAAATATTCCAAAATCCGTAAAACATCAACAATAGCATTCGCTAAAAATGCTATAACACTATGCTATCAATACTAATATTTGTTGTAGTGTGTGCCAACTCTTCGGCAAGAACGTCTTTTCAAGAATGAAGACGCTAACAATAGTGCTATGGAAAATAGCATTGACGATTTAGAAGAAGAACACAACGAGACACTTTTTCGAGTACAAAACTATCAGAAACAAGCCGCAAAGTACTACAATAAGAGAGTATGCAAACGACAGTTTGCAGTTGGATACCTTTTACTTTGAAAAGTGTCCGAGAACACGGCTGAACTCAATGTCGGGAAACTCGGTGCAATTTGGGAAGGGCCATACATCATCTTAAGTCGTAAAGCCTGGAGTCTACAAGATCGCTAACATGGAAGGAGAGCCGGTCCCTCGAAGTAGGAATTCCATCAACTTGAAGCGATACTACTACTAAAGGCTGCCATCTCGGCAAATTAGATGCGTCACTTAACGCATCCCTACAAAAGCGAAAAGTATTTATAAGGATTTATAAACGAACTTAGAAAAATCTACGAAACATGAAGAACACGAAAAATAAAGTTTTGTGAATCGCGATAAAAAAACAAATGAATCTACATCCAAATAACGTAATAGATAACGCAAATAAGAGATCGAGTAATCATATAGCTAAAATCGCAAACTTAAACCTAATAATCGCATATCTAAGTTTCAAAGTAGCAGACCTGAAAAACTCAGATCTGAAAACATAAATCGCAGAGATTTCTTTCGATTTGATGAAACTTTAATCATAAATGGTTGGATTTGGAAGGAAAATGGAATTGAAGAAGTGAAATCCATGAATCTAAAATCATTGAATCAGAAATCAACACATAACTTAAGGAAGGGTAAAAACAAAATTAAAAAATTAAAGGGGCATATTTTGAAAAAACAAATTCGCATGGGCGTTTTAAAAAAGGGGTATTCTGAAAATGGCAATACTCAAAGTTCCTCATTTTTAAATAGATATTTTAATATTTAGTTTTATCACATATTTATCGTTTTTGACAATCCTAATATAAAAATAAATCTAAATAATCATCTTTATTTATTATCATAAAATAAAATAAAATAATCATAAATCTTTATCTTTTACTGAGTATAAAATAAAAAATGTTATATTAAATATTTACATTTAAAAACAAATATCTTATTGTATCAAGTATGGTTTTCTTAAAATAACAAATTGAAAAGTTTTTTCTATGTGCTAAATCAAACGATTAAAAAAATTCTATTTATATATATTAAAATAAAGTAAAATATATATTTTAAAAAGATATTTATATTTATCAAGAAATATTATCTTTATTCAAAATCCTAATACAAAAAAGAATTACAAAATAAAAATAAAAATAAATATTTATCTCTTAGTAATTATAAAACAAAAATAAATCCTAATAAAAGATAATTGTTGATGTTGAAAATATTTTTATAATATTAACCAAAAATCTTAATTGAGGATGATAGTCATTTTATCTCTCTGATACTAAATAATTATTTATATAGACATTCCTAATCTTAAAAAAAATCATAATCCAAAAGAAATTTGGGAATATTAATTGTTATATACATAAGCAAGGAGAGAAACGATTTTATGAAACTTTTTTTTGATATTTTCTTAGCTCCCTCAAATTTTCACAAGGGAGTTTCACTATTGCTTGCAACAAAAATACATTTTATGTTATTAGTTATGTCTTTGTCACTTACATCCATAGAAAGACAAAAAAGAGAAGAAAAAAGTTAAAATTAAATGTATCATTATTTTATGAAGAATTTAAGAAATATGTTTTTAGTGTATCTCTTTGCAAAAATGATTCTTGAAATTTTTCTTTTCAAAAATGATTTTTACTAATTAAAAATGACAAAAATTCTCTCAAAATTTTTTTTATAAAATTTCTTTGTGATTGTTTTTGTTGGAGGTAGATTCGAGATCCTACTTCGGTCCACTGAAAACAACGGGAGAAATACAAAAGAACAACTCGGTTGCAAGCACTGAGTCTTCAACTTGGATAATATATTCGACTCATCAAATGTCTTGTCTTGGAAGGTTCTACAAACATGAAGAGAAGTCGGATGACACGTTAGCAAACAATTAAATGGAAGTTGACCTGTTTCGACATGGAAAATTTCCACAAATCTAGCACGAATCTTAACAAATTCAATCTTATCAACAGATTTATAAATCTTCCTTTGTTTTCTACTCATGTAACCGCCTCTATAAACTATAAATGCAAGCACAATCCTTTGAAAAAGGATCCGCTTTTCAGCATACAAAAGTCTAACCAGAACATCAAGTCGGCAATCATCTTTTCTTGTTCTTAATTAATTAGTCTTTTCTCCTAATTCAATCTACAAGTGTAATTGCTCATTCTCCTCCACTCATTTAATCAGGAACAATAGTTGTAGTATTGATTGTGCTAAGACCGGTTCCAACAGTTTTTTTCCCAAAATATTTTTTCCCGCAAAAAAAAACTTTCCCGCCAAAAAATATTTATGAAAACTTCTATAAAAAAATTTATGTAATAAAATTTTATATAAAATTTGTTTTTCCCACCAAAAAATATATTGCCACCATAATTTTTATAAATTCGATTATAAAGCTTTACTAAATTTTTATAAACACCTTATCTTCTCATCAGAAACGGATTTCATCTCCATATTGCGTCGACAGCCTCTAGCATACAATGGATGGATTGTTCTGATCCAGAGGTGGGAACCTATTGATTCAAGCCTCTACTTTCGTTACTTACCTATTTGGATACAGATCCATGATTTTCCTCTGCAGTATGCTTCTCTAATGACGACTAGGCTGATTGCTAGAGTTGTAGGTGAGGTCATAGAAATTGATGTTCAGAACCACTCTGTCATGAGAGTCACGACCATAAGAGCTAAGATCAGCATTGATCCTTTCAACAGACTGAAGTTCTTTATGCCCATAAGGTTCCAAAATGGAGAGAGGCTTCACGTGCTTTTCCACTATGAAGGCATCACTAACTTTTGTTTAAACGGTCAGAAGCTGACTCATGATACCAGCATGTGCTCATATGTTCCTTCTCCAGCGGACTATTTACTTGAAGAAGAAGGTACTGAAGAACATCTGGATACCTCCTCAGCAGTCATTTCTCAGATGGACTTTCAGCCGTTTGAAGCCATAATCACAACTCCAACAGCTCCAGTCATCAACACTAGGCTCCACACTCAGACTACAGCTAACTTGATGGACGGTATTCCGACACTATGCGACATAGTTAGAGACATACGTCTCAACAATGAAGACTTCACACGATTGACAGCTGACATGGAGCTGGATCTGGCTACAACCTCCACCCAAGATGAAGTAGCGTTTCTGATCAATCGAGAAACTAAAAGGAAGAGGTACCCAGACATGAAGAAGAACCAGGTGCCAAGACGCCATGCTCATTCTAAGTTAAGTACAAGGATAGTTCGTCTAGCTACAATCTAGTTCATTTGGTCTACCCCACTAGTTTAATATTGTTATTGTGTTATTTGCTTCTTAATACTTTTGTTTAGCTAGATCTCCGTTTAAGGTTATGAAGAACTTTGTTTGTACTGAAACCAAGAGGTGATGCCTTTGGTTTGATCACCAACAGAAGTTCTGTTTTCATTGGTTTAATTATATGAATGAATCATCTTCTGTTAAAAAAAAAGTAATAATAATAAAAATATCTCATAGTAATATAAAATAAAAATAAAATTATATTTTAGAATATATAATTAAAAAAGAATTTTCATACAGAATTGTAAATATTTTTATAGTATTGACAAAACAATCATGATCATATTATATAAAATTGTGTTTCAAAAAATTAGTAATCAACATGATTATTCAAGGTATCAATCTAATGAGTCATAATGTTACAGTTTTTATATATTTTAGAATATCTTTTTGTTTTAGATATTTATATTGACCACGAAATATTTTATTTCTATTCACAATCATAATATAAAATAATTAGAGAAATTACTAAAAATGCCTCTTTCGAAATGTCATTTTTCAAAACATACCTCCTAATGATCATTTCTCTCTCCCAATTTTCAAAGAAAATAGTACATGCCAATAGGGGACTTTTGAAAATTCCCCAAATAATTATTTATAATTATAAAATCGTATTATATAAAACTAGGTTTTAAAAGTTAGTAATTAACAAGATTCTTCCATATGTCAAATCCAACGATTTAAAATTTTACAGTATCATATTAGGTCGTGTTATATAAAATTGAGTTTCAAAAGTTTGTAAACAACACTATTCTTCCTGATGTANTTGAGTTTCAAAAGTTTGTAAACAACACTATTCTTCCTGATGTAAAATCTATTATATAAAGTTGGGTTTCAAAACTTAGTAATCAATACAAGATTCATCCACATGTCACATCCAAC
>OVBA01000764.1:0-56221 GCA_900406435.1 Lepidium aucheri
GTTCCATTCAACCTATCACCAAACACATGACTAATCATGCCTTACGATCACAAACTCACCTTTGCCTAGCTTCCTTTTCGATTCCTTTTTGCACTATGAGTCTCGACTTGCCCTTGCGAACAAAACCCTTGATTCAATTCAGCCTCTAANTCTATTTATACTTTAGGTTAATCAAATCCCTAATCCTATCTTCCTTAATGGGCCGAACATAACCTCTTTAAACTAAAGCCTTTTAACATCCTTTTTGGCCCAAAAATTCAACCTTTAATCCATCAAAATTCGGCCCTTTTCCCCTTTGGCTCATTAGGCTTTTCAATCCTTTAAACACTCAACATTTCATGTCCAAACCAAGCCTAATTCGTGTCCAAACCAAACCTATCACATCGAACTGTAAGTTCTCAACCAATCCGATCGTAATCTGTCCGAACCGACCGGCGCGTGCGAACCACACAGATCGCGCGATCCGTTCCGACCGAACTGGTCCGTTTTGACAAGGCTGTCGGATCCGACCAGTCCTGTCCGATCCGACCAAGCTGTCCGATCTGACCGTTCCTGTCCGATCCGACCAGACTTGTCCAATCTGACCAGACTTGTCCAATTTGACCAGACTGTCCGATCCGACCAAACTTGTCCGATCCGACCAGACTGTCCGATCCGACCAGACTTGTCTGATCCGAGCAGACTGTCCGATCCGACCAGTTCTGTCTGATCCGACCAGATTGGTCCGAAAATCATTTTTGACCCAAAAACTCTTCCTTAGCTTGTTTTTCATGGTTTTTCATGCTTTTCTCATTTCTTGGGTTTCCAATGCTTATTCTAAACTCATCTAAACCAAATGCACAAGTTTAGCTCGTCCCTTTACACCATATTCACATCCACACTTCGTGTTTTACAGATTTACTAAGTATAGGTATTACACTAAACCCATTGTTGTTGATGTAGTTGGGGATATAAGATCATACATATTGGGAAAGTATATTTTGGTTTAGACTTTAAACTATTCTATGAGATCATGAAACGATACAGAATGAATTTATGCTTTGTAACAGAGGAGCAAAGCTCCACTCTCCCAAGTCCTCAAATATCCTCATATGTAAATTTAAATGTCAAAACTTGTTGTTTTTGTAGTAGTGCTTGTGGGATCAGCCTTGTTTTTGCAGCTTCTTAGGACAAGCTGAAGAAAGATGACCCTTTTCTCCGCATTCGTAACAGTTTCTTCTTTTGATCTTACCGATGCTAACAGCGGGTGTTAAGTTTCCATCATTAGTTTCATTTGTCACAGCAGTGGATTTCGGACCAGTAGCATATGTCTTATCCTCGTATGAACCACCATTGTTCTCATTGTCTCTTGTTACCTGAGTCGGTCTTGGCTCAACAGTCTGGTAATCCAGCTTTGAGTTTGTGTACGCAGTGTTCTGAAGCTTCTTCGGACAAGCAGTAGAAAGATGACCCTTTTCTCCACACTCGTAACAGCTTCTCCTTTTGACCTTACCCGTACTAACTGTGGACGCTAAACTTCCATTATTCACTTCATTTGTAGCAGCATATGTCTCATTCATGTAGTATGGATCACCAGAGTTCTTTTGAGGAGCATAGTTTTGTGTAGACAGTCCAGCATCGACAGTCTCTTTACCCAGCTTTGAGCTTCCCTGATTATCAGCATCTTGAAGCTTTTTGGGACAGGCTGTAGAAAGATGACCCTTTTCTCCACACTCATAACAGACCCTCCTTTTAACCTTACCGCTACTAACAGTGGTTGGAAAGTAGTTTCCGTTATTAGGTCCGTTAGGCTCAAATAGAGCAGGTAATGGATCAGTAGCAGTATAAGTCTCTTCCATGTTGTACGAACCACCATTGTTTGATTCATAGAGTGTATGATCTGTACTTTTATAAGCTGCTGCTCTCTCTTTGAGGGCACAGCAAATCTTGACAGGTCTTCCGCAGATAACCTGCTGATCCAGCTTCAACGCAATCGCCACAGACATGCTATCCTTGAAATCCACGTGAGCATACCCTTTGAACTCCCCTGTTTCTTTGTTTTTGCCCAACCGCACTGAGATTATTACGCAGTCAGAGAAGAGTTTTCGTATGTCACGCTCTGTTGTGTCCCAGGCTAAATTCCCAATGTATACCCTGTTATAGCCATCTACCATCTCTGGAACGAAGCCAGAAGAAGCTTTTCTTCTGGGTACTAAAGGGGTGGTTTTTACATATTGCTGGATTGTCAAAAATCGATCGCCCCTGGTAGCAAAATTGAAAAGATTAATCACCCATATCAAATGTGAACACGGCCGAAGTCTTGAATATTTCAGTCACGACTATAGACTACTTACATTGCGGCCCTATCAAAAGCCAAAGCACGTTTCGCGCCATCTTCACTCTGTATAAATGAAATGAAAATAATATCAAAACAACTATAGTCTAAGACACAGTATCGCTTAACCAATGTCTTTATCTCCGGCCACTAAGCAAAGAAACTAAGTTTATCTGCAAGAATAACAGTATTACAAAGAAGCAAAGCAGCTTTGATGATTTTTCTGCTACTAAACTAACGCTAAAACAAAAAACAATTAAGACCTATGTTCTTATATAAACCAATGCTGCAGCATATCAACTAAACATGAATCTAAAGCAAGAGAAATAACAACGTTACATTGAAAACTTACTTCGAAGGTAATGAATGCGATCCCACTGAATGCACCATCCTCAGGACGCATCTTGCAATCAACTTTAATCATGGCACCACAGCTTCTGAAATAGCTTCGAATCTCATCTTCTGTACTCTGGTAAGGAATACCTCCAATATACAACTTGTTAGGAACAATCCCACCTTCTTCTTCTTTACTGAAAGCAAACATAAAGAAGACACAAATCAATCTACATAAATATGAAACGTAATTATAACATCAGAGCTGGCTTAAATGAAGTTGATCTAACAAACTTACTTCACTGCATCAACTTGAATATCTTCAACTTTAACATTCTCTTCTACTTTGTCTTCCTCAGCTTTCTTTGGCGTTACGCTTGCCTTTATTTTCTTTTTCTTCTTCCTTTTCTGCTTTTTCTTCTTCTTGGGTTTTTCCTCTTCTTTAGTGCCTTCGTCTCCTTCTAATTCTCCTTGCACTGTATCGTCTCTCTTTCTCTTCTTTCTATTCTTTTTATCAGTTTTCTCTGTTGTTCCACCATTCTCAACTGTACCCTCGACTTCCTTCCCTCGGATTCCACCATTGGGCTCGTCTTTACTCGCGCAAGTTTCACTATTTCTTCGTTTCTCTCTCTTTGACAATCTGGGTTTGTGGCTAGCTGAATCAAGGAGCTCTTTCAGAGATTGAGATTGTGAGTTGGTTTCGGCTACTGAGACCGATAGTGATTTAAACAAATTTTCTCGAATCCTCTGCTTCAGCTTCTTGTTCGACAGCACCATCTTCACTGATTCATCAAAGTGAGTCTAGACCGCCAAAAACCCTAATGGTAGATTCTGATACGACCTGTATATGGGCCGGAGCTTCAAATTTCTTATGGGCTTTACAAAAACCTGGCCCAGAAATGTATATAGATGTATTTCTAAGCATATGCTTGCGAAGATTTTTTTGTTTTTTCTTATACGTTCCCTAACATTTTTTAAAAGGTCAGGAAGTTTCAAAGTGGATAAACTGAGAAAGAACAGAATCCATAAGAGACAACAAAGATCTCTCTACCACATATACAATACACTACACTTTTCTCCGCTAATTCGACAATGGCTTCTCTGAAGCTTTCACCTTCCTCACCACTCTCTATTCCTAAGGTTTTCTATTCTGTTATTGTGCTCTTCTTCTTTGTTCTTCAAGTGGACGGAGTTAATTTGTTTCTACATCTTATAATAACTAACCTTAGGGTTTGTGATTACAGAGCAGTGCATTTGGTATTCCTTGCTGTAGGAAAGGAGTCTCGTTTACTGTACGTGCTGATCAATCTTCGTCTGATCTTCAAGGTCCGTGTCTCTTCTTTACTACTGCATTTTGCAAGTTTTTGTTTTTCTTCTAGGTACGATTATTATGGGAGATAAATTTGTCCAAATTTTTTTGAGTTTTCACTTTTTCAGCCAAAATTTCGAGTTCGAGTGGATTCATCATAGTGATTTCTCTAGATTAATCTGCTCTGAGGAAAATATGATTCTTTTCTTGAATGTAATTTGATGAACCATTTACATAGGTTTTTTCTTGTTTCAGATAAATGTCAGAGACGTTTGATGGTAACATTTGGTGTTGTTGCTCCTTGGATCTCATTGCTTAGTAGAGCTCCAGTATCATGTAAGTCTTTGTTTGATATCTCATCAACCACTTAATAACTTGTTTATAGTTTCAGAGTTGTGTTTGAGACTTGTAGTAGCTAATTTTGCAAGATTTAATTTAAAATGTTATCCTAAAGAGGATTGATATGGCTCAGTTGCTGCAGAAAGCAAAAAGGGATTCCTGGCTGTCTCCGACAATAAGGATGCATATTCGTTTATCTATCCATTTGGGTGGCAGGTATCATCAATTGAGCTTTTTCCTTTTTCTGACTCATTAATAACACCGCAAGTACAAACAAGACTTACATGTATGTCTCATTGTTTAAATGGTTCAGGAAGTTGTGATTGAGGGTCAAGACAAGGTATATAAAGACGTGATTGAGCCCTTAGAAAGCGTTAGTGTGAATTTGGTCCCTACAAGCAAACAGACTATCACAGAATTCGGTCCTCCAAAGCAGGTATTTTCGTTTGAATAAATTGTGAACTTTTTTTTTGTTTTTCCTTTTAAGCTCTCTGAACCTGGTTTGGTCACAGATCGCTGAAACACTGGTAAAGAAAGTTTTGGCCCCTCCAAACCAGCAAACAACCCTTATTGATGCATCAGAGGTCTGCTTGTCTGATAACTTCCTACTATTGACTTTTGACTATATAACAAGTGGAGTGTGATAATAAGATTTGATTGTTTGGTTTGTTTCAATTGCTGCAGCACGATGTGGACGGGAAGACGTATTATCAGTTTGAGTTTACTGCTAAGGCTAGAAATTACACCCGCCATGCTCTGGGCATAGTCACGGTTTTCAACGGTATATCATCTCAATGGATTCACAATCATATCTTATATAATGTGTAGTATTCAATGTTCAAGAAACAAATGAGTGGATTCCATGCTGTCCAAGAGCTTGGTATCTCGAGTTTCTAAAGATTCATCGATGAATGGTGTTATGGTGTGCAGGAAAATTCTACACATTGACGACGGGTGCAAATGAGAGGAGGTGGGAGAAGATGAAAGATAGGCTTCACACTGTGGTAGATTCCTTCAAGATCACTGTTTGATTATATCAAGTTGGGTTTGGTTTGTGAAAAAAAAAACACCATTTCTTGTATTTTTGTCCATTCTTCTTCTCTCTGCCCCTTAACAATATTCTTTTCCACTAAGAGAGATTCAATACTCTCGAGACTTGTATCTTACCCCTCTCTCTCTCTTCATCTTAACCTAACTTCATTTTCACAACATATAGTTTGGTCAACCTATCACGATCTGAATCATACTTACAGTTTTGTAGCTTTGGCCACTTACCAAAAAGGGCTTATCAATTCAAATGTTATGTTACATTTACGAAATAGGTAGGAAACGAAACAGGTCAAATTCTCTGTCAAAGTTTTTTCTTTTCTTTTAAGGGGAGTAGGTGATATGATCCACAGGTTGCTGAGGCAGGTTAGTTTATTCCATCAGCCAAAGGATACAAATTCCAATAGTTTAACCGAGCCGGGTCTCGTCATCAGGCTCTAATTGTCTAACTGACTTTCTTATTACAAACTGTTAGCTTTTTATAAGCATACAGAATGTAAATGTAACGATGCAATTATAAATGCAATAGATGTAAAGGTCACAATAGTAGAATGCAAATGAAACAACAAAGAAACAAAAACAAAAAGCATTTTACACTTGTCATTAGCTTTTGTAGCTTGAATCTATTCACTTTTCTTCCTCTCGGAGCTGATCCGGAACCGAAAAGAACTGGAACCGAAAAGAATCGAACCTAACCCGAACCAAAATATATATGGTTCCAAAATATGTATAAAAGTTTCATATCTGGAAGATCCGGATCCGAATGTATATTATCCAATACCGACCAGAATATCTGAATGCTCATGCCTAGCCTAAGGGATGTTTGTGTTGTATTAGAACGGCACCTATCCCAAAACTTAAGGCATTCGACTCCACAATAAACAGTTCGATGAAGTCAGGTAAAGCTAGAACCAGTGCCGAAATCATGGCAGTCTTCAATGCGTCAAAAGCGAGCTGAGCTTCAGCCTGCCAAACAATCTAGTCCTTCTCTTAAAGGTCTACTAAAGGTTTAGCTAATAACCTATAATTTCATACAAAGTGTCTATCATAACCTCTGAGGCCAAAAGATACTTAAAACTCCTTAATCGTTCTGGGAATAGGCCACAGTTTTACAACTGTTGTTAGTAAAACACTTGAATGACCAATATAGATGCGATATATGATCTTCCAAAGATGATTTGTAGATTAACACGTCATCAAAAAGGACAAGAACAAATTGCTGCATAAAATAGTTGGAAAATCTAGTTCATGAGAGCTTGGAATATAATCAAAGCATTGGTGAGCCCAAAGGGCAAAACCAAAAACTCATAATGACCATCATGGGTGCCAAAGACAGTCTTCTCAATATCATCAACTTACATCTGAGTTTAATGGTACTCCAAGCAAAGATCCAATTTTGAAAAGAGTGTTGCACCTTATAACTCATCAAACATATGGTTGATTGGTGTAGCGTGGCACAAGAATTGATTAACCAAACACCCATGTCTCTGCTCTGATTGGCCTTTTCTTTATTTAATTTGGTTTTTGGAAGCCTAAGCCTACGTGAGTTTTGAGTATTACAGCTTGATAGACAGTCCCTTGGTTGATTCAATTTGCCAAGGTTGAGCGTATCTATCTCAGATCTTGTCATAGATCCCCTATTCACGCCACCGCTGTAGGGAACCTGTCCAAGAACCCTCGATCCATTTGTTGCCACCATCACCACGCTAAGATCTCACTAGAGATCTCCACTACTACCGCCGTCAACCACCGTAGATCTCCACCTAAGATCTAGATCCGGCCCTTAAAGACAAGCCAACCAAAGAGATCTCCTTAGAGACCCCAGATCCGCCGCTGAGCTACACTAAAAGTAGTTTCCGAGACAGGTTGGCTAACTTCTATGCTTGGCCTATTTTCTACCGCCACACTACTTAGACAAGGTAACTAAACACCCACCCTCCTTGTATGTTCGAGATATGCATAATAGATCTGTCTGAGGTGTCCCTAAACACCATGCTCGAGCCATAGAGGGAGTCCGCTACAACTCTTGTTGGTGTCATTGATGCTTTTTTGTGTATCTCCATCAACCAGCTTACCACGCAAGCCGCTGGTGCCCTAGCCACTCTTCGTGGCCTGACGAATTAACTATACCATGTTCCTCTGGAGTACACGAGATCTGCAACAGTAGCTGCCTCACCGCCGCATCCACTGCTTCTTGGTACTGAAGCGAACAACCTCAGCTTTACCGTGGGTGAAAACCCAACCCGTGACATGTCCTTGATGTCCGGGAACAAAATCTGTGCACTTCAAGTCTCCAGGCTGTTTGTAGACTACTCTTGTGTGGTCTCAGAGGATCCATAACGCCAAGTGCCTTTACTTGGTAAGGGACCACATGCCTTGAGTGGTTCTTATCCCCTTAGTGTGCAGGTTAACAGAAAGGTTGAGCTCGTAGAAGACAAGCGAATCTTCAAGAGCGAAGGAGTGCTCGAAGAAGAAGATGAATCCATAGGAGCCCTAGAAATCGAGGGCTTGGACATGAAGGATGTAGAATTGGGAAAGCTCATACACGCTGTGGGTGAGACTACTCAACCTGAGAGGCATAAGATACTGCCCCATCCCAACCAAAAAGCCATGAGGTACCTGAACGCCCTCATGCATGATGTGATGAACCCAGGAAGAACTTCGTGTGCTACTTACTCGGACCATGAGGAATTACCACGGGTTGTCAAGTTGTGGCTACAAAATTAAGTCCTTGGTTATCTCTAGTCCGTTCTTTAAAAGGAGAATAGCTTGGTTGAGTTGTTGGACCAACCAAGTGAAGGTCTCATGATTGAAGGGGTTTGATGAGAAGACCCTATATGTGTGCCGAGTTACAAGGCTGCAAAGGAATACAAGTGGGACGCAGCCACTATTGTGTATTTTCCTCCACTCCTATGTCCGTGGTGAGGAAACATGACGAGTTTGGTGAGACGTCTACTGTCCAAGGCATGTGCGAGAAGGCTTTACATAGACTTGGTCCCAAGGTCTTGTGGTCAAAGCCGAGAAAATGAGTTTGAACTTGCAAGTGTGGAGTAAACTCAAGGAGATGCAGGAGCGAATGAAGAAGATTTGCGTAGGTTGTTGGACCTACCGAAAGAAGCTGCAAGGAAATAAAGAGATGACCAACCTGCTGTGGTTAAGGAAGAAACCAATGTCTGGATGTGTACTGCATGAATACATGAGGTGACACCAAAAATTGTGTGTGAGAACAATGTCGAGCCGTATTGGCTGCATGTTGTTTAAAGACGTGAATGGGGAAAAGAAGTTGAAAGAGAAGCTTCAGCGTCAAGAACAAGAAGACGAGAAGAGAAAAAAGCCGGTCTAGTGGGACCAAGGACGTGAGCATTCACTTGAGTGATTTTGATATTTTGTTGCTTGTGAATCCATGTGAGAAGCATGATGAACCCGACTCGTGCACCACTTTGGATTCAGGGTCAAATCTCTCTAAGAGAGAGGGATCTGGTGCAGTGTGGCATTATAGTTGTCTAACCAAACACACATGCTTCTATTATGATGAGCCTTTTCTTTATTTTCTTTGGTTTTTGGAGGATCCTTTAGGGTTCCTTGTTGTTAGGTCCAAAAGTTGGAGGCCCATATATTCTTTCTAAGGCTTAATTTCAATTGGTTCATTAAGAGAAGAAAAACCCAATTCTAAAAAGTTTTTTGATTTATTAATATGGTCTACTAGTATGACCCATATTTTAATTAGGGTTTCCTAAGAAATTCCCTACATATTTTCTTCAGTTATCAATCATAAAAAAAATAGAGTTGAGAAAAATAAAACAAAACCCTATGAGTCGTTGCTAAACTGAGGGAGTACCTCATACCCTAGCTGTCATCGAGCCTAAATTCTTTGTGATGGAAGCTTGAGCCTGCGTTAACTTTGAGTTCCGCAACTCCAAACACGGTCCCTTGACTGATTTAATTCAGCAAGATTGAGTGTATCTATCTTGGATCTTGTTAGAGATACCTTATCCACGCCGCTGATGTAGGGAACCTTTCTGGGAACCCTCGATCCATCTGCTGCCACCATCACCATGCCAAGATCTCACTGAAATCTCCACCACTGCCGCCATTAACCACTGTATAACTCCTCTTGAGATCTAGATCCGACTCATGAAAACCATCCAACCAAAGGGATCTCCTGAGAGACCCAAAATTTGCCGCTACGCTACACTATTGATGATTGTTATTGGAAATTGAACTGACACATGGCTCTATTGAACAAGTAGTAAACAAGTAGGAGGTTAAAATGGTAGTAAACAAGTAGGAGCTTAAAAGACTGGTTTAAACTTAGCCAATATCTGCAAGATAAGTACATGTAAAATAGAAGAAGACAAAGGTTAAGTAATAGAAAGTTGTGGGTAGCACCATTATCAAGCATGACTATAATCTCTTAATATTTGATTTAGCGACACCCTTTTGTAATACGAGGAGAATAAATGCCAAAGTAACACTCAAATGACAGAGTCATCAAGTCACTAACTAAATGGAGTTCCATAATCTCATCAGCATAGACTGAAGAATCACCAAACTCAATCTCATATCCATTTACCACTATCAAGAGTTGAAGGAACTTATTGGGACATTCATGATTGCGAGTATAACGAGCATCACAATAAAACACTAACCTTTTTTTTCTTTTATCAACAATCTCTTCAGGTTGTAAATATTTCTATAGTCTCGAATTAGATCGAACAGTACTCGAAAGAGCTGTGGGAGGTACTTTCGAAAATATAGTCTTCGCATTCTAAGTTAGCTGAGATGAAGAAACAGTAGATTCGAGAGTATTCAATTTGTTAGACAATTTGTGATGAACATACATCACATCATAAAGAGTACTTGATTCCATTTGCATAGCAACGAAGATCATTTCTAGAAGATTTGATGGTTTATGCAAATTCACCACCTCACGCTTTCTGGCTTCAAGCCAACAAACAGTCCAAAAAAATATTTTCATTAATACTAGGAACCGGAGAAGAAAAGTCTTCAGATGAGTAAATATAGTCATATAGTACCAATTTGATGATGAGCAACCAAAGGTTGAGAAAGATCATAAAATCTTACTCTATTGAAACAAGCAATTAATTTCTCAGTAAAATCACGCTAGATTTAAACTAATATGTTAAATTTGGGTTGACGGTCTATTTCCACCCCTAAATTTAATATAACAACAGATCAACCTATTTTTAGACTCTTGTTGTATTTCCATTCAAAGTATACATTCTAGGTCTATTTGCACCCAAAAATTAAACAATAACTATATAATTGCACTCATGATATATGCTATCCATCCAATTGCACAAATTGTTGGGTAATTACTAGTTTGTTGTAAATTAATAATTGTTTACAATTTTAAAACTTTAATTAGCCGACCCAAATTTGAAGTAATTGAATTATGATCGGATCTAAGATTGGTTTAGGGTTGGTCAATTAAAGGCTTAAGATTGTAACTACTTGTTGGTTTACAACAAACCTGTAATTACCCAGCAATATGTGCAATTTGATAGATAGCATCTACTATAAGTAGTCCTAGGATCAAAATCTGATGCCTGACCCGACCCAAACAAAAAAATTGGACAAATAAAGTCGGGTAGTTAAATGCAATTCGGGTAATTCGGCAAAGAATGGAAAGATAGTTCAGATATAGGATTGGGTCAGTTTGGGTATATCAACCCGATCGGGTAATCATTAACCAAAGTTGCATAAGCCCTAAATTCACTAATCACTATTTTTCCATTTTCGACTCTGCCTTTGTGCCTCCAATATTCGCTTCTCTTCTCTTCTTCCGTTTCTTCCGTTTTCTTTTTCCCTTCTCTTCTTCTTCTCTCTCTTCTTCCCTTCTTTTCTTATTACGAGCTGACTCAAAACTACCTCTCATAATGTAAGTTCATTCTTCTTCTTCTTTTCCTGTAGTTTAACTTTGCTTGGTTGAATGAATTTTCTTAATTCTGAATCCATCGGCAGATTTGCCAAAAGGAATTGACCCTTCACATAATGGTGTTGTGTTATTTATCGTGACTCTCACTCAGGTCACGACTTCTTCTCACGCTACTTCTTTTGTCAGTTTTGTCTAGTGATATACATGAAAAGAAACAGACTTATTAGTTAGATACACTTGACTTAATTCATTGATTGAAGTTTAGAAGTTAGAAACAGACTTAAAAGTTAGAAACACACTGTGTTAGTACTTTGCCATTTGGCATTTGAAATTGATACAAGTTTAGAACAATCTGGAATTTTGGTAGAATTAGAACCATCTAATATTCGCTATTCAAAATTGATAGAAATTTGGATTATAGAACCGTGAACCATTTGTGATTGACTTTGATTATCTCCTCTTTGTAGATGACTTCTTTTCAGGATGACAATGATGATTTTATTGATGAAGGGGAATAAGTTTTAGGACCTAATGAAACAGGAAATAGGAAGAAGGTTTGTAATGGTATATGTTATGTTACGAACTTTGATGTTAGAAACAGGTCTGGAATCATAATTGTTGTGAAGAATTTTTTCGCTTATTTTTGTTGATTTTTGGTCTGCAAAACAGGTGAAATCGGGCCAAGGAAAAAAACAAGTGAAATTGGGTTGGTTCAGAAGTGAAAATTTTGATCCAAAATACCCATTATCTGAACCGACCCGATTTATACCACAATTTAGTTAATTTCAGACCAGTTTCAAAAATTATTAAATACCCGATACCTAAACTATCCGATCTGACCAACCTGTACTACCCGAAATCACAACACTAACTATGAGTATAATAATATAGTTATTATCTAATTTTGAGTGCAATTAGACTCTGAATGAATACTTTGAATGGAATTACAACGAGATTCTAAGAATAGGTAATATGTTTTTATAACAAAACTCCAACGTGGAAATAGACCGTCAACCCGTTAAATTTTACCAAATTTAGTTAGATTTTACTATTACCATTTGAATATAACTTATTTAGCTAAGGGTATAAATGGTAACAATTGAATTTTTGCAGTGGAATTTGGCGGAAGTTTTATTTTTACACTTCTTGTTTGGAATCTAGGTGAATAAGTTCAATTTAAATGGTAACAACGGAATCCAGCAAAATTTGATTGAATTTAATATATTAGTTTAGCAATATTATGCCATTTTAAAACTTTAAATTATTATAATTTTTGGTTATAAATTATGATTTTGTTTATTTGATAGGAATCAAAATCGAACCAAACCAAAAATTATGGGTAAAAATATTCTAGAAATGGAAAAAATGTCTATAAACCTCGAATTTACCAAAAAGGATAAATGAAACTCCCAATTCATTTGGTCCAAAAACAAACCCCCAAATTATAGTTGACTTTCAAATCAAACTCCGAATTTTGCAATCATTGAGCTCAACCAATGAGTTCTTCTTTGCACTTACATATGATTCCAGAGCTTGCCACACTTCAAGCTTTAGAGTTGATATGACTGAAGAGATGATAGTGGATTGAAGATGAGAGGCGATTTATGGATTTTTGTGTTTTGATTAGGGTTTCTATTTTTTTCCTTTGGATTTTATCTATTTCAAAGTAAAATGACACTATACGATGCATTTTATTAATGATAGTACACTGAGTTAATCATTCCTGTTAATTGATTTCATGACATTTTATTAATGATAGTACACTGAGTTAATCATTCCTGTTAATTGATTTCATGACACGATAAAATGACATGGTCAACTTAACACTATAAGAAATTAAATGTATAATGTCATTTATTTTATTTATTTGCATCAATTTTAATTGATACAACGTTATTTACATAACTTATAAAAATGACTCTAAAAATAATGACTCAAATAGTTAGTCAGTTTAAATAATTGAAGTCTAATTCAAAATGGTAACATCATTAAAAATGACTCAATGCAATTTTCATTATACTATATGTGATGTCTCGTGCGTTTGTAAATAATAATGTCATTTGTTATAAATGATGTTAAATCACATATAATCTCAAAGCTGCTCCTTCAGCTGACAGAATCTTCCGAATCTGACTCCTGGGCACACCGTCATTTGTTAGTAAGTGACTAATATAGTGTTATTTATTTAAATAATGTTATATTATTAATGCTATACGCATATTTTTATACTGTAAAATTTGGAGTTTAATATGAAAGTTAACTATAATTTGGGGGTTTGTTTGCGACTAAGTGAATTGGGGATTTTATTTATCTATTTTTGTAAGTTCGAGCTTTGATCAACATTTTCCCATTCTAGAACTGTTTGGTTATTTGACAAGAACAGAAATCAAATACAATCTCAATTTTTGGTTTGGTTTGACTTATTTATTTTTCTTTTGTATTAATTTACGAACTTTATTATTTCTTAGCATAATTATATATGATATGAATCCATTTAAAAATATATTTGTTAAATTATACCTTTATTTTTTCTAAGTATGGGCATTCAGGTACCTGTTTTGGTTTGAGTCAGGTCTTTTTGGGTTTTGAGTTTTTAGTTCTATTGATTTGAGATCTATTCGTGTATTTCATTTTTAGGTTTAGTTCAGTTTGGGTTCGGGTATTTTTATCAATATTGTTAGAAATATTTAAAATTTTGAAAGTAAACAATCTTTAAAAGTTCAAATTTAATAAAAATTTATATTGGATACCCATTCAGTCTTGATTCGGATCTGGTTTAAGTTCATTTTTAGTTTTTTGGTACATAAATTTAGGATATATTCGAGTATTTTATTAGGTTTGGTTTCTCTTTATTCAGATTGATTTTGTTTTGAGTTTTTGGATATCAGGTTTTATGGCTAAGACTAATTTTTATCATAAGTTAAAGTGTTAAAATTTTTTTTTTGTCAACTTCACTATATAAAACGAAATTAAAAGCTAGTCCAAGTGGACGATACATTTTTCACTAGAGAGATGTTCCTCGATAAGTCTCTAGCTCTTCGAGCTAATTGATCAGCCTTGTAGTTCAAAATGTGTGGTATCAGGGATAATGAGACCACCTCAAACTCGTATTTGAGTCTGAAAAAATCCTCGAGATATGGCGAGAAGGCAGGCCACACTGATGCATTTTCCATCATCTTCACCACTTCCGAGCAATCTACAAGAAAATCCACGTTTGGTAAATTCAATGAGCTCATACATGTCCTGGCCCATAAACGAGCCTCTAGTTCTGCATGCAAAGTAGGCAGGCTTTTTCGTGAACATTGTGCTTCCATCTGTTCTTCAGGAACATCAAACGGAAAGGAGTATCATCCTAAAGCTTTGAAAATCTATGAGTCTTTCCAGGATGCATCCACCATACATTTATATCATAAAAAAGCTGGATCCTCCGTAATCGGTCTTGATATTGTTCCTCCATTAGTGTACAATGAGGCTCCATTGTTTATTACTTTTATGTGTATATTGTTATGGGCTATCGCCCAAGCTTCTACTTCTACTTCAGCATGTTGAACTAATTCTTGGGGATCTTGGATTTTTGCTGCGAAAGATTTTTCATTTCATGCTTTCCAAATGAACCACAAGATCCATGGAAAGCTATCATACCCTTTTGCTTTTGGCACTCACAAAAATAAGTAGTCCATATTAGTGAAAATCAAAGTTCCAGGGAATTGTGAGCCTGCTGGGATTTTGGAGAGTGCCCACGTCTGGAGTGCAAGTGGACACCCTAACAGAACATGAGTCACACTATATCCCCCATCTTATTAGATTAGATTTAACCGTAAGATGTCCTGATAATGCTTGCCATATGAAGTGTCTTATTTTTTGTGGAGCTTTCACTTTCCATGCTTCCACCTGGAGATCATGTATATTAGGTCCAAAAGTGTCCACCGATCGTTTAGAGATATATCTCTCCGCCTAGTATCCTGACTTAACCGTGTAGAATCTTGTTTTATTAAAATGCCAACCTAGCCAATCTCTTGTTTCGTGTCTTGGTATATGAATACCTAGAATCAAATTCGTATCCTCTGGGGTAAAAATTGTCTAATCAATGTACTCTCCATTGTCTTGTCTGATTTCCTATCAGTTCGGAAACCCATAGGTCTGGATATAACATAGGGTCTTTCCTGAGTGATGGTCTGGGAATGGAATCTGGAATCCAAGCGTCGGTCCAGACTTGAATTGTATTCCCATTTCCCACTCTGTGTATTAGACCCTTCATGACCGAATCTAGACCAAATATTATACTCCATCCATACGAATGGGAGTATACTCGGCGAGGCTCCAAAGAGTTAGAATCCACATAGTATCATCCTTGTAGAAATCTTGCCAACAAGAAGTCTAGATGATCAATCAAGCACAATAGTTATTTTTCCAATAAGGCTGTATTGAAATTCATAATCATTTGGAAGCGTAAACCTCATTTCAATTTATCCTTGCATAGTCAACCCCATCTAGCCCAATGAATACCTTTGGGAGTTCCAGAGTTGTGCCATTAGAAATCTGCAATGGCTGCTGAGATTCTCGATGTTATCACTTTTGGTAGTCGATAGCATGACTTGACATAAGAAGGGATAGCTATAAGTACTGATTTTATCAAAATTTCCTTAATACCTTTAGATAAAAAATTTGCCGACCAAGAATTTATTTTTGCTTCAATTTTCTCTCGTACAAAAGCAAAGACCTTTGTTTTTGCCCCTTCAATCCCTTCTGGAAGACCAATATATGATCCCATTCCCCCTAAGGTGTGAATGCCAAGAATTTTATTTAATCTAATGTTTCCGGTTAAGGTCCACCGCCTTGCCAAATTGGATTGATGATTTTGTGAAATTTATCGGTTGTCCATAAATTTCCTTGTATTCTTTGAAAATATTGAGTATTGTATTTGCTTCCTCCACCATAGCTTTACAAAGAAAAGGCTATCATAAGCAATTAGTAAGTGAGATATACTTGGAATATTTCTTGCTATAGAAATTCCGTTCAGATGTGATAGGGTTTCTACTTTCTTTAATTTTGCTATTAAGTATTCTATACATAGAATAAAAAGGTATGGAGATAAGGGATTTCCTTGTCAAAATCCTCTGTGTGGTGTAACACACCCTTTCGGTACTCAATTGAAGAGAACGGAATATCAAACAGAGGAAACACAAAACATGATACCTTTGACCCACCTCTCCTCGAACCTTAGCTTTAACATTAACTTGTGTAAAAATTCCCATTCTATACGATCATATGCTTTGCTCATATCAGTTTTAATTGCCATGTATGCTCCTTTTACCTTCTTATTTGTTCGCAAGGCATGAAACATTTCCTGAACTATCAGGATATTATCAGAGATCAATTGTCCTGAAACAAACGCTGATTGAGTGCTTGCTACTAGTTGAGGTAATATATTTTTTAATCTTAAGCATATAACTTTTGAAATCATTTTATAGACAACATTGCACAGACTTATGGGTCTAAATTCTGTCATTTTTGCTAGATGTCTTTGGAATTAAACATATGTTCGTTAGATTCAGATCTTTGTCAAATGATCATGACGTGAGGAAATTGTTCACTAACTTTAACAAATTTGTGTGTATAACATCCCAAGCTTGCTGGAAAAAGAGTGCCGTCTTGCCATCCGATCCTGGTGCTTTTGTGGGATCCATCATAAAAATTGTCCTTCTGACTTCCTTTGTAGTCACTCAGAGTAATAGTTTTTGATTGTCGTGCTCGGGGATAAGGGGTTCAGTGTCTTCCAGCGCATTATCTATATTAGATGCTCTATTCAACGAGAATAGTGAGTTAAAATAATTTACAACAATGTTTTCTAGTCCCAATTATTGGTCTACCCATATTCCTGTATCATCAAAAAGGCCAGTAATTCTATTTCTTGCTCTTTTTTTTGTTTGTGCATGGAAAAACTTCGTATTCTTGTCTCTTTTTTTTAGCCACCTATTTCTACTTTTCTGCTTATAGTAAATTTCTTCATCCTTATCGGCCTGACATAGTTCTATTGGTACTTGTTGGATATCAGAAGTTGGACACAAATCAAGTTTCTTCATATAATCTAATTTTGTTTTTAACGATTCAATGCGTTCTTTCCCTAGAATAACTTGGTTTTTTTCTTCATTTTGATATTTCTCTGCGACAATTTGAAATTTGTTAAGCTATACGATTACGTCTTAGGTTCGCATATCTAGTCCAGACTTTTGTAATTATTTGTTTAAAACCTGGTTTCCCTATCCATCATTTGTCGAAACTGAAACCTGGTTTTTGGGTAAAAGTATTTGTCTTCATTTCGACTACAATAGGTCTATAGTCGGATCCTATCATCTTGAGATAATCTGTTTTTGAGCTTGGGAACAAAGAGTGCCAATATACATTTGCATGGGCTTTATCTAATTTACAACGGATAATGTCATTACTTCTCACCCCACGGCAAGACCAAGTGCCGCCCGTGCATGAGAATTCAATAAAACCGCAATTGTTCAACATTGTATTTAAAGGTACAAACGAGCTCAAACTTCGTATCCTCCCTACTTTTTTTCTCATGATGTCCACAGAATGAAACTTGGTATATCGACTTCTCTTATCCTGATTCTTCTATGAAATTTTATTTCTTGTGCTGCTCCTAAATTTCTGCCTCTGATAATGTACTCATCCCTCAAATATAGAAGAACAAAACCTTGTATTAATTGTTTCGGATTCTCACTTGGTTGGGAATTAATGCTGTTTTGTAAAAGTTGAAAATTTATCAAGAAGACGGTCCTGCATAAATCATCTATTCCAATAAGGAAAGGCCAATAACTCTTGAGTAATGTGTCGTTCTTGAATGGAGTGAGTTGTTGTGGTTTTCTGGTTAGTCGGAAGCCTTGCTTTTTCTGACTTATTGTAAACTTGATCACATCATAAGATTTGACTGTCACAATCCACAAAAAACTTAGTTGAAGAATAATTTCTCCTCATACATAGTTATATATGTGTATAGATGAACTGTTGAATTGCTCTCTGGGTCAATGACTTGGAGTTGAAACCATCCATTCAACTGAGACGTTCCTTGACTCATAGGTAGGAGGCACCATTGAGATCTCTCTTTACATCTTGAAATGAATTTAGTACTTTTGGTTTGCGGCTGACTATTAATTATTCTGAAGTATCCATGGGGAGAAAATACTTGTTTTGTCATGCAAAAATTAACATCTTCTAAACATTTCTCCAACGATGAAATTTGATGTGGTTGTGAGCCCTTCTCTGTTTTTGTTGTTCTCTCAGACTTCATCTGTGAACTTCGAGTAATTGAGCATCTTGTTGTAAGAGTTAAGACATACTTGATTTGGATAGAGAAAATCTCCTGGCCGAGCCCTTGTGTAAAAACCAACTTTAAAATTAGAGCAACAACCTGTAATTCAATACTTGATATAGGACCATATATGGAAATTTTTTGTTCCATAAGCCTGTGAAAGATGTTGATTATCTTGTAAGGAATTTGGGATCTTGTATCGCTTGAAAATTTGTAGTCTTAGTAAGATGGTTAATCCATTGGGTCTCTCTTAGATTTAATCTCACTGATGGAGAAATTTCTTGATCTTTCTTCTTTGATTTCTACTTGGATTGAGGAAATAGAAGATCTATTGTCTTCACCTGTGAAACCCTTGCTTTACCCACCATTGCAAGGTCGAGCTTGGATCCCTTTTGCCGCCTCTCCGTCGCTGTCTCCGGTTATGTTATCGCCATCTAAAACTCGCTGGAAATCATCTTTGCTGTCGCTGCTTCTCTCATCTTTTTATGTCTCAGTCTTCCTCCGAAATCAGTGTTTGTAATTTTTACTTACCAATAAATATTAGAGAGAAGTAACAAAAGAAAATTAATTATTAAAGAAGATTCCATGTATATATATGTGTTACAATAAAATAAATGATGAGTTACTGTACTAGTCTTATATAATCGTTTAATTACTAGAATAGTCTTAATCTTTAGAAATTATGATACTAATCTTTTGTTGTCGAGTAATACCATTTTGTCCTTATTTCCTTTGATAAAAAAATATTATGAAATTGTCATTAATGAGAAATTCCACGTCAGCAGAGAGCAAACCTACTAGAAGTTCTGAAACATTGTTAGCTTACTCCTACCGTTTGTAGGTTTATATTTTCTTCTTTGTAGGCTTACTTATTCTTTTTAATGTAAATTTATGTATCGTTCCATGCCGATGAAATATTTATTCATCGTTGATTTATGTCTCAAGAATTGTAAGGTTTACAAGTTCTACTTCTTGACTTAATTATGTTGTTATGTAGGTTTATTCTGCGTGGTTTGTTGGTTTAATTTTTCTTTGTTGTAGGTATTTAAGGCTTTTGTTATAGGTTAATTTTCTAGTTCGGAACTGTGAACAAATATGTTTTGTAAGTTTGTATTTGTCTTCATCGTTGATTTAGTTTTCCTTCAATGTAGGTTCATTGTTTATTTGTTGTAGGTTTAAGTTAGCAAGATATCGTCTATGCATTGTAGGTTTATGGTTTCTTTTTTCTGGATGTAGTTCTTCTATTTTTTAGGCTTAAATACTTGTCTTTGTAGGTTTTAAAAATCAGTTTTGTAGGTTTTCATGGACTTTGTTGTAGATTTATCTGTCAGGCATTGTAAGTTTTTTTCTTCTTGCTCGATGTATTTCTTTTGTTTTGTAGGTTTTTGTTTTTTGTGTTGTAGGTTTTCATGGATTTCGTTGTAGGTTAATGACACACACTTCCTTAGATTGTCACTTGCAAAGGGATAAAGAGAGGATAAATACGACTTGTTTTGATTCTTGAGAAAAAGAAGAAGCAAAGGTGGATCGAATGGTCACACAAAGGCAGTGGAAAAACCTTTGATATTCTGGGAAGCTTTGGATATTACACACCAAAGAGATTGAACGCAATCATAAGAAAAAAGTTTTTAGATTAAAAGTTGATAACGAATTCGATTCACAACAAGAGTTTAAATAGGAGAGAATCAAGGCCAAATTCATAAGGCTTTGAAAACGAATTGGGCCGAGTTTGATTCAACAAATGAGCTCTCTTGAAAATGTGTAATCCGATTTGCCTCACTTAAAACCTTAGTGAAAAATCCAATGGGAAAAAACATACAAATAGATTACACACCCAGTTGTTGAATGCAAGTCAAAATTGGTGTGGTTAGACGTGAGTTGTGTTCATCTTGTTCTTTAATGCGTCTATGATGTCCTCCAATAGCTTGATTGAAGAGCCTAGTCTGTGATCTTGTCATTGCTCCAGCTGATACATCCTTGATCATGTCATGAAGCTTCTCATCGTCACTTGGGCTAGTCATGATCACATCATCCTCTCCTCGTTGAAAAGGACTTGAGCTCAAATCTGTATAATCTGCAAGGAAAAGAGCCAAGTCAGAAACGTTAAAGCTTGAACTTATATTATACTTACCTTGAAGATCCAATTGATAGGCGTTGTCATTAATCTTCTTAGTCACGTTAAATGGACCATCAACCCGCAGCATGAGTTTAGATTTCTGTTCAGTTGGAAACCTTTCTTTCCTCAAGTGAACCCAAACTTGATCTCCAACATCAAACAACACCTTGCGACCCTTGTTTGCTCGGTTAGTGTACATCTTGGTCCGTTCCTCAATGTTTTTGTTAACTTGTTCATGCAACTTCTTCACCAAATCTGCTTTCTTTTGACCATATAAACTAGCTCTTTCACTCAAAGGTAAAGGAATTAGATCCAAAAGAGACAGAGGTTTAAACCCATACACGATTTCAAAAGGAGAGAACCTAGTTCTAGAATGCATAGCATGATTATAAGCAAACTCAACATCAGGCAAGCAATCTTCCCAAGTTCTAATATTCAATTTAATCAATGCATGCAACTGAGCTGAAAATATCCTATACACAACCTCAATTGTCTATCCGTTTGTGGATGATAAGTACTCGAGAACACCAACTTGGTTCCTAATTTAGACCACAGAGTTCTACAAAAATGACTTAAGAACTTAGTGTCCCGATCAGAAACTATAGACCTAGGAATTCCATGCAAGCATATGACCTCTTCAAAGAAGAGATTAGCTATTTTAGATGCATCATCAGTTTTATAACAAGCAATGAAGTGAGCCAATTTTGAAAATCTATCAACCACAACAAACACAAAATCCTTTCTGGGCCTAGTTCTAGGCAATCCAACAACAAAATCGATTGATAAATCAACCCAAGGATGGTGAGGTATAGGTAAATGACTGTACAAACCGTTGGGCTGAACCTTTGATTTAGCTTGTTTGCAACCTACACATTTAGAGCAAATATGTTCTACATTGCGCCTCATATGTGGCCAATGAAAGTGTTCTTGCATGATTTTAACGGTCTTAGCCATGCCATAGTGACCCATTAAGCCTCCTCCATGTGCTTCCCTTCCGTGTTGCTTGTTAAGCTTGTATTGGCCCTTTAGAGGCTTAAGAGACCCATGATCCTTGTGTATAATGAATTCCTTGGACCAAAGGTAATGCTGCCAGGTTTGTAGAGCTCTCACAAGTGCAACTCCTTATCATAAGTTAGGTAGTTTTGAGCAGCTCCTCCAAGTTTCTCACTAAAATATGCAATTGCCTTCTTGTCCTGCATCAAAATATCTCTAATACCCACATTACAAGCATCACACTCGATATCAACAGTTTTAATAAAGTCGGGTAGAGCTAAAATAGGAGCATTGATAAGCTTATCCTTAAGTGCTTGGAACGCTTGATCTTGTGCGTCCGTCCACTTGAATCCAACTCCTTTATTGATGATTTGCGTCAGAGGAGTAGCTAAGGTGCTAAAATCTTTGACAAACCTCCTATAGAATCCGGCCAAGCCATGGAAGCTTCTTACTTCACCTAGAGTCTTAGGCGTGGGTAATTCTTGGATCGCTTTCACCTTCTCCTCATCAACCTTAATACCATATGCACTTATAACAAAGCCTAGAAACACAAGATTATCTATGAAAAAGTACATTTCATTAAGTTAGCATAAAGACTCTCTTGTCTAAGCACCTCTAGAACCTTTCTAATATGTTTTATGTGTTCATCTAAAGAGTTGCTATAAACTAAGATGTCATCAGAGTAAACCACTACAAATTCACCTATGAATGCTCTAAGAACATGATTCAATAGCCTCATGAAAGTACTAGGTGCATTTGTCAGCCCAAATGGCATAACTTACCACTCGTATAACCAATGCTTAGTCTTAAACACAGTTTTCCATTCATCCCCCTCTTTCATCCTAATTTGATGATGACCAGTCTTTAAATCTATTTTCGAGAAGCCAATAGAACCATGCAACTCATCAAGCATAGCATCAAGTCTAGGGATAGGGTGACGATATTTAACCATTATATTGTTGATTGCTCCATAATCAATACACATGCGCCAGCTGCCATCTTTCTTTGGCATAAGTAGAACAGGTACAACACATGGGCTTATACTCTCACGGATATGGCCTTTTTCTAGCAGTTCATTTACTTGCTTTTGCAGCTCCTTAATCTCCATGGGATTAGTTATATATGCAGGTCTGTTTGGTAAAGAAGCATCGTGCACGAAGTCTATTTGGTATTCAATGCCGTTTAATGGTGGAAAACCATTGGTAATCTCCTATGTCAAGATGTCCTCAAATTCCTGAAAAAAAAACCAATTTTCTCGGCAAGACCAGCTCAACAGTAGAAAGATTGGATAAAGCATCTTTGAAAACTAAAAGAAGCATTAGACGGTTGGATATCAATTTGCGTGACTAACACATTTTCGGTGTAGAAGTTTATTTGTTAACGTTCTTGATCCTCTTTTATACATGTTCCCATGAGCTGCAACTGATCTTTATACACCTCGTGTGGAGATAGAGGAATGAGAGTTGTCTTTTGACCATTGTGAACAAAAAACTGCCGGTTGGTGAAACCATCATGCACAACCTTTCCGTCTGATTGCCATAGCCTTCCCAAAAAGATATGACCACCCTCCATAGGTAGTATGTCTAACAGAACTTCATCTTTGTACTCACCAATAGATAATGGAACCAACACTTGCTTAGTCACATTCAACTCGCCAACTTCACTTAGCCATTGTATCTTCTACGGTTTTGGATGTTTGCTAGCCTTTATTCCTAATATCTTAATAATAGTCTCACTTGCTATGTTGGTACAACTTCCTCCATCAATGATCATATTACAAATTTTTCCTTGTACCATACACCTTATATGAAAAAGGTTCTCCCTTTGTTCATGCTACTCAGTATTGGTGTTCAAATTTAGAGCGTTCAAATTTAGAGCTCTCCTTGCAATAATCAAGTTTCCTTTCAACGGGGCAGCCTCATAGATTGGTGTAGACTCATTAGCATTAGGAGATGAGGGTTTAGATTCGCTTTCTTCTTCCTTCGATGCATAGTCGTCGTTTGGTAACATTACCATAAGTCTCTGATTTGGACAAGCATTAGTATAATGTCCTATTCCTTGACACTTGAAACATTTAACTTCCCTAGTCCTAGGCTTGATCTCATTTTTTCCTTTTGAAATCGATGTCTAAGAATTGGGCTTTGGCTCGAGTTTAACAAGTTCTGGTTTTAACAACTCATGAGGTCTTTCTTCCTTTGAGTAGCTAGCCTGAGTATTGGTGGAGTTGTATGAGTAGTTACCACGAGTGTTGCCTTTGCATTTGATCTAGTTCTCAAATAGAATAGCATATGCAACATGTCCTTAATTCCCACATAATGTTCCACCTCTAGCTTATCTTGTCTCTCTAGATTTAGTCCTCCTAAAAACCTAGCCATTGTAGCTTCTCTGTCCTCTATGATGTCAGCCTGGAGCATGAATATTTCCATCTCTTGATAATATTCCTCAACTGACGGTTTCCTTGGGTAAGCCTCCTCAATTTCTGATGCAAGTCTTGATGATAATGTTGAGGCACAAACCGTTTTCTTGTGGCAGTTTTCATATGCTAGAGGGAATTTCCCTTATTGTTTCGGAGAGCATGAATGATATGCTTCTAGTTAAGGCTACTATGGAGGAAGTACAGAAGGCACTTTTCATGATAAATTCAGAGAAAGCGCCAGGACCGGATGGCATGACGTCTCTTTTCTTCCAGCGATCATGGGCTTTTATCAAGGAGGTTTTAGTGAATTTGGTCAATAATTTTCTAGAAACAGAGCTCTTCGACAAAGATCTAAATCTTACAAATATATGTTTAATCCCCAAGACCACGCGCCCCACTAAGCATGGGCATTTTATTCGAATCTGATCTAAAATATAGGACCCGAACTTGAACAGGACCCGAACCTGAACCGAACCAAAACCCGAATGGATACCCGAAAACCCGAATATAAATATATTTTTTAAATTATTATTTATAGTTATAACTTTAATAACCTAAATACAAAAAATTATTATAAAACTTAGCATATTAGTAATTTAAAATTAAAACAACTAAAACAATCTAAAGTATTCAAAAATCTTTATTAAATTTTTAAATTTTAATTTTTTATAAATTTTTATTAGTTTTACAAAATTCAAAATAATTTAGATGGAAATTCCCATACCCGAATCGGATTCGAACCAGACCCAAATTTTTTTGATTGTTTTTATAGATAGCCGAACTGACTCGGACCCAAAGGTATCCAAACCGAACATGACCCAAAAATTTAAAATATCTGAATGGGTCATAAGTCTCTAGACCCAAAAACCCAAACCCGAAAAGACCCAAACCACATCCTATCTAAAACCTGAAATGCTAAGGCCTAAATAAAACCTTTCATGACCAAAGTCCAGGCAGAAATAATGCTTTGTCATCTGTAAGAAGGCGACTATAACCGAGTGGTCTTTAGGGGGCTAGTCCCCACAAAATATCGACCTTGAAGGATTCTTGACATTAAAGATTCCGGATGATAAAGAAGTCTGAATAGTTTTTTAGCAAGTAGTGCATAATTGAAATCCTCGATTACTCGGAAACCCAAACCTCCGTTTATTTTTCTTTACACAAAGACTCCCACTTCACCCAGTGGATACCACATGAGGATCCAGAAATGTGCTACCAAAAGTTTGCTATAGCCACGGAGATTTTCGAGGTAAGCGTGTTTGGGAGTCTAAAACATAACATCATATTGGAAGGGATGACCATAAGAACAGATTTTATTAAAACTTCTTTACCACCTTTTGAAAGGAATTTCGCTAACGATGAGTTAATTTTTTCTTCTATTTTTTTCTAACAAACGCAAAGACCTTCGTCTTTGCACCTTCTAAACCCTCTGGTAATCCCAAGTATGAACCTATACCCCCCAAGGTATGGATACCAAGCAGGTTTTGAATCTCAAGTCGTCGAACCTGATCAAAATTATTCCCAAATTGAATAGATGATTTTGAGAAATTTATCTTTTGACCAGAAATTTTTTCATGATCTATAAGTACTTGCAAAATTACATGTTTCTTCTAAATTAGCCTTGTAGAAAAAGAGACTGTCATCTGCAAATTAAAGGTGAGACATAGGCGGACTCGTGCGGCCCATCGAAAGATCGGACTTGATTTTGTGACTCCAACCTTATTAATCTCGTAATCAAAGCCTCTGTATAGAGGATGAGCAGGTATAGTGATAAGGGATCTCTTTGTCTTAAACCTCTGTGTGGTTTAATACATCATCTTGGTTTCTCATTAATTAAAACCGAATAATAGACGGAGGTGACACAATGAATGATCCCTTTAACCCAACGATCATGAAAACCTAGCTTTAGCAATAACTTGTTTTAAAAACCCCACTCAATCATGTCATAAGCCTTACTATTATTGGTATTTATAGCCATATAAGAACCCTTGATCTTCTTGTTAGTACGCAAGGCATGAAACATCTCTTGTGCTAACAATATATTATCCAAGATTAAACGACCAGACGCAAATCTGTATGCAGATCGAGTATCAAAAATCATGTGCGGTAAAAATTGTTTTAGTCGCACACATACCACCTGTGAGGTTATCTTGTAAACGATATTACAGAGACTTATCAGCCTAAATTCTGCCATCTTAGTAGAACATAGGCCTAGGCATTTCGGGTTTTGGGTCGGGTTTGGTTTGAGTTTTTTTTTTGGTTTGGGTTTTCGAGTCTAGAAACTTAGGACCCATTCGGGTATTTTTAATATTCTGGTTGGATTCGGTTCAAGTACTTTTGGGTCCAGGTCGCTTTGGGTATCTATAAAAACGCTCAAAAAAAATTTGGGTCCTGTCCGGATCTGGTTTGGGTACGAGTATTTCTATTTAAATGTTTTAAATTTTGTAAAACTAATGAAAATTTAATAAGAAAAATTAAAAATTAGAAATTAAATACAGATTTTTGAATATTTTAGATTGTTTTAGTTGTTTTAATTTTAAATTACTGATTTTAATAATTGTAATTTTTTTGTATTTGAGTTATTAAAGTTATTAATATAAATAATAATTTTAAAAAATATATTTATATTCGGGTTTTGGGGTATCCATTCGGGTTTCAGTTCGGTTTAGGTTTGGATCCGAGTTTTTGGGTATATAGATGTAGGATCCAATATGATATTTACGTCGGGTCTGGTTCGGGTTCGGATAAAATACTCAGACCTATACAAGATCTTTATGCTAAGGTTTGGAAAGTCAAAGCACCACAAAAGATTAAATATTCAATTTGGCAAGCAGTTTCAGGTCAACTTGCAAATAAAGCTAATATACAGAAATGTGGTATTCAATATGACGTACGATGCAATAGATGTAGCGCTGATCAGGAAACCATTAATTATGTGTTATTTGAATGGCTTGAGCCCTTTCCTTTATCTCAGCAGGTCCCAATTTCCCATGTACCTCTATATTTTCGAACATTGATCGCCTTATTTGGCAGCTCCCACAACACAAGTGTTAGAATGTGCAAATCATGGGATCTTCAGGATTGTGCAAAATTAGGGTCATTTCTGGGAATGTAAAAAATTAGGGTCACCAGATATTATAAAAGTGAACCCAAAGTATCAAGAGAAGAATTTTTGATGATATGCAAAAATAGGGTCAAGTTATGGTGATGTGCAAAGGTAGGGTCACTTTTGCGAATGTGCAAAATTAGGGTCAATCACTAATGGCCGTTGAAACATCATTTCTTGGTTCTATAACCAACAAATCAAACTCAAATGAGCTCCATAGGCTCCTAACTGTTGGGAGTTGTCTCTTTCAAGTGTGGTCCAAACACATGTGGTCCCGTAGCAAGGAATTTTTCCTTTTATAGAATATTGAATTGTTTATTCATTTGTATGTAATATAAACCCTAGAGTAGCCTATGTATATATATAGGACCCTTGTAAAATGATTAAAATCAAGCAAGAGAATTCTCTTCTTGTCTATTCTCTCTTATTCTCATGTTTTAACTCTCTCTTTCTCTACAATTCGAAACTTGCTCTAAATCTTATCAAATCTCTTCTAATCTATTTTCTTTTCTTTGAAAACTCACATGGTATCAGAGCCAGGTTCATCCTAGGCTAGATTTCATTTAGTTTAAGGTCCCAAGGATCTCTTATTTCCGCAAAACTCTATTGTTGTTCTTGAGAGCTTTCTTTTAACCATTGGGTAATAGAGTGTCTCTTCTTTTTGCGATGGATAACTTGAAATTTCTAGGTTTTCATGTGACTCTTAAGGATGTTAACTACCTGATTTTTTCAAGGGAAGTCACTAGTGTGTTAAGGAGTTGAGGGCTTTGGGCTCATGTTGAAATCAGAGCTCCAAAGAAGAGAGCTCATGTAAGTGGGAAAGCTAAGGAGGGTGAAGGAAGCTCGGGTGTGGTTGTAGCTGCTGGAGAGGTTGAAGATAAGTGGTACCAAGTTGACCAAATTTCTCTGGTCATTATCCAAAGTTCCCTTGACACCACCATCTATGAAGCTTACTCCCATTGCGAGAGTGCTAAACACCTTTGGGACTCTCTCAAGAAGGTGTATGGGAATTTGTCCAACCTCAGCCGTATGTATGAAGTTAAGAAGACCCTACACAACCTCAAATAAGAAGATATGGAGTTCACTCAATGGTTTGGGAAGTATAGGTCTCTTTGGGCAGAACTTGAGATGCTAAAGCCATCAACGGCAGATCCAATGTTGATAAGTAAAAGGCTTGAACAAGACAAGGTATTTGGGATGACGATCAACTTGAACTCAGCCTATGGTGACCTTGTTTGTCATCTCTTGAGGCAAGATAAGCTACCTAACTTGGATGAGGCATGCGATTTAGTCCAAAGAGAATAAGGATCTTGAAATCTTATTGGTAGAAGAGGAGAGATTGCCTTGCCCAACAAAGCTTTCAAACCAGAGGAGAAGAAGGTCTGGTTTTATGACAATTGCAAGAAGAAAGGGCACATCAAGGATCATTTCTTCATTCTTCGCCCTCATCTCAAGCAAAACTGGTTTGACAAGCCAATGGCTAACCTTGCAACTGAAGGTGTGGACAATCCAAGCAACGAGGAGGCGGGTTCTTCTTCTCAAATGGTTGAGGGAAAAGCTAAGAGCTCATAAAATCATTAAAAGAGTCTGGTAACTCATTTCATGTTTCAAAAATTCCTAGGTGGTTAGTTGTTGATTCCAAAGCTACTCACCATATGATTAGCAATGTGAATTAACTTAAAAATGTTAAACCTACTCTAGGGAATGTTAGCATAGCTAATGAAAAGAAAGTTCCCGTTAAAGGCATTGGTAGTTTGAAGCTATTTAATAAGGAAACCAAAGCCTTCTATATGCCAACTTTTAAATCCAATTTTTTAAGTGTGAACAAGGCTGTTTGTGACTTGAATTGTAAGTCCATATTTGATCCTAACAAGGTGTGTTTTCAGGATATAAAGACCGGCCAAGTACTTGGAGAAGGTGGCACCAAAGATGGATTGTACTTGTTGGAAGATATCAAGCACAATCCAAATCTATCTTTACATACTTGCTTAGCTAGTTCTAGTCATTCCAATGCTTTAAATTCTAATGCTTTAAATTCTAGTAATACTTTAGATGATGATGTGTTGTGGCATGCTCATTTGGGATATCCACACTCTAGAGCTTTGAATTTATTATTGCCTAATGTTGTGTTTAAAATGACAATTGTGAGGGCTTGCATTCTTGGAAAGCATTGCAAAACTGTTTTTCTTAAGTCTTTAACTGTTTATGATAAATATTTTGATCTTATTTATTCGGATGTGTGATCATCTCCTCATGAATCTAGAGAAAACCATAAGTACTTTGTGACATTCATTGATGAAAAATCAAAATTTACTTGGATAACATTGTTAACTAGTAAAGATCAAGTTCGTGAAGCATTTAGTAACTTCCAAACTTATGTGTTTAATCAATATAGTGCCAAAATTAAAATCATAAGAACGGATAATGAAGGAGAGTACACAAGCAATGCATTCAAGCAACTCCTTGCAATACAAGGCATTATACATCAAGCGACTTGTCCATACACTCCACTACAAAATGGAGTGGCCGAAAGGAATAATAGACACCTTATAAAAGTGGCTAGATCCATGATGTTCCACACCAATGTCCCTCAGCGCTTTTGGAGTGATGCGGTTGTGGCGGCTTGTTACTTGATTAACAGTATTCCAACACGAGTGCTTCATAATGTATCCCCTTTTGAGGTATTGAACAAAGTTAAACCTATTATTAATCATTTGCGTGTATTTGGGTGTGTTTGTTTTGTTCTTATACCAGGAGAACAAAGAAACAAATTTGAGTCAAAAAGTGTCCAAGGAATGTTCATTGGCTATTCCATCACTCATAAGAGATACAAGTGTTATATACCAGAAACACAAAGAGTTTGTCTAAGGATGTTAAATTCATAGAAAACAAGGGCTTCTATGAGGAAAAAGATTGGTCTAGGCTTCAAGACTTAACTCGCAATGAATCAGATAGAACAATGGGTCTTAGAATGACATTGGAAGAGCTTAGGATTGGCAGCTTAAGTACCAACTTAGGTGTTACTCATCAAGAATGTGACAACAATGGATCACCTCAGCCTACTAGTCAAGCACATGATGAGCAGACTCCTAGTTCGAAGCCTATTGTACAAAATGATGAAAACACTCAAGAAAAGGTGCAACCAATGGTCGAGCAACATATAGACCAATAACTGGAGCTAGAGCAGCATGATATGGATACAAATGATTTACAAGACATGACTGAACCAGCACCAGTAAGACGTAGCCAAAGAGTCATGAAAGACGCCTCCAATTGGGTGAATACAAAAGTATACTACAACAACAATGTGGTGCTCATCCACAAAAAGTTGTATGCAACATTGTGATGGTTACTATTGAGCATCAAGATTTCATCACTCAACTTGACCAACAATTTGTGCCAAAGACTTATGAGGAGGCTAAAGACCACAAGGTTTGGCGTGATGCTATTGGGGATGAACATGGAGCTATGGACCAAAACCACACTTGGAAGGAAGCTAATTTGCCTCTTGGAAAGAAGGTCGTGACTTCTAGATGGATCTTTACAATCAAATACAAGAGTGATGCTCAAATTGAGAGGCATAAGGCCAGACTTGTTGCAAGAAGCTTCACTCAAACCTATAGAGATGATTATCAAGACACATCTGCACCGGTTGCCAAACTCCATACGGTGCGTGTTGTGTTATCTTTAGCTACTAATCTTGATTAGGATCTATGGAAAATAGATGTCAAGAATGCATTCTTACAAGGGGAACTTGAAGATGAAGTATATATGCATCCTCCACCGGGTTAATGACACATTGTGGCACCTGAAAACGTTTTGAGACTAAGGAAGGCAATCTATGTCCTGAAGCAATCTCCAAGGGTTTGGTATCACAAGTTGAGTCATACCCTAAGAGATCATGGCTTTAGAAAATCCGAGGCTGATCATACACTCTTCTCTCTATAAGGTATGAATGGTACTGTAGTGATTTTGGTTTATGTTGATGACATAATTGTCACCTGGAGGTATAAAGGAGGTGTTCAAGGTATCAAAGAACATCTCAAATCCGTTTTTGATATTAACGATTTAGGAGAAATGAAATACTTCCTTGGGATTGAAGTGTGCCATCCAAGGAAGGTCTCTTCTTGTCTCAAAGGAAGTATACATTTGATCTTTTAAATGAGTGTGATGTAGGTACAAGGAAAATGTCAACTCCACTTGAAGATGCCTACAAAATAACGTGCAAAGGAGACAAAGATGATGAACCATTTGAAGATGTACACCAATACCGGAGAATGTTTGGTAAATTGATCTACCTTACAATCACTAGACCAGATTTGTGTTTTGCGGTCAACCATGTGAGCCAATACATGCAAGCACCAAAGATGTGTCATTGGGGAATGGTGGACCAGAACCTTAGGTACCTCAAGGGCACTCCAAGACAAGGCATGGATGGGTAGAAGACACAACACTTGTGGGTTATTGTGATGCATATTGGGCTGGAGATAGGCAAGACCGCAAGTCAACCACTGGGTATTGCACATTTCTTGGAGGCAATCTAGTCACATGGAAGAGCAAGAAGCAAAAGGTGGTATCTTGTTCAAGTGCCGAGGCCGAGTATAGAGCTATGAGGAAGCTTACAGAAGAGCTCATATGGGTAAAGCAATTGCTCAAGGATATGGGAGTAGAAACTCAAGAACCAATCACAATGCATTGTGATAACCAAGCAGCCATTCACATTGCATCCAACTTGGTGTTTCATGAGAGAACCAAGCACATTGACGTGGATTGTCATAAGGTTCGAGAGAAGGTGGAACAAGGAGTGATCTTACCATGTTACACAAGAAACTCATATCAATTGGCGGATATCTTCACCAAGACTGCAAGTACAAAGGTGTGTGATTTTGTGTACTCAAAACTTGGGCTAATTGAGATACCCAAACTGTGACAATGATCCATACTCTTTTTCTCTTAGTTGGTTTGATCCCAAACGGATTTTCCACTAAGGTTTTTAATGAGGTGGGGAGTTACAACTTTCAAGCTTGATCATAATGACTCACATTATAGATTTAAGCTTGAAGGGGAGTGTTAGAATGTGCAAATCCAAAGATCTTCATGATTGTGCGAAATTAGGATCACTTCTAGGAATGTACAAAATTAGGGTCACCGGATATTACAAAAGTGAATCCAAAGTATCCAGAGAAGAAGTTTTGATGATGTGCAAAAATAGGGTCAAGTTACGGTAATATGCAAAACTAGGGTCACTTTCGGGATTATGCAAAATTATGGTCAATCACTCATGACCGTTGGAACATCATTTGTTGGTCTTATAACCAACAAATCAAACTCAAATGAAGCCCCATGTTACTCCTAGCCGTTGGGAGTTGTCCCTTTCATGTGTGGTCCAAAGACATGTGGTCCCAAAACAAGGTATATTTTCTCTTATACAATATTGAATTGTTTATTCATTTGTATGTAATATAAATCCTAGAGTAGCTTATGTGTATATATATATATATAGGACCCTTGTAAACTAATTAAAATCAAACAAGAGAATTATCTTCTTCTCTATTCTCTCTTATTCTCAAGTTTTTAACTCTCTCTTTTTCTAGAATCTAAACTTGCTCTAAATCTTGTCAAATTTCTTCAAATCTCTTCTTTTTCTTTGAAATCTCACAACAAGGAATTTCGAAATTTCCCCTGGATACTTTGGTTTCTATGGAAAGCTCAAAATGTAAAAGTGTTTACCAACAAGGATACAGATCCGAGCGACCTGTTCAGAGCAGCTGTCTTTGAAGCGGATGCTTGGTTTACATCTCAGAAGGTTACATGCATTGCCCATGAGAGTGATTCCGGGTGTAATAATTCTAAGAATGATCGGGTCTCTAGAGCTTTGGTTATGGATCCCTCTATACGGGATATCAGTGTATGGTGGATGCATAATGGAAGGAATCTGATTTTTTTTAGGTTAAGGATGGTATTGCTTCCCTTTTGAGGTGGGCGGAGTAAATATGGGAGCTTAAAGCATTTTTCAGAGTTTATCCCCTTGCATTCAGAGTTGTAGGCTCTCCTATGGGATATAAAACATCTTTCCTCCATACAGCTTCCATAGGTGCAGAGCTGGTGCAGATGGTGAAGGATCCTTCTGCTTGGCCGGCTTTCTTTCCATACTTTGATGATTTCTTTAGACTTAGGAGTTGTTTTTCTTGGTTCTCTCTAGTCCGTATCCCGTGAGACTTAAATCAAAAGGCCAACTTCTTAGCCTGCAATGCTAGAGGGTTATCTATGAATCAAGTCTTCGTGAATGATGTTCCAGCTGGGTGGTCCCGTTTCAGATCATTTTGTTTTATTGAGTTAAGTTGACAAAAAAGTAATTAGAGGATAATATAAGATTATCTGAGTATAAAATATTTCCAAAAATATTAGTTACCAGTTAGAATAAAAAAAATTGACTCATCGCTCCAACCCTTCTTTGTCTTGGACGAGTGAAAGTACGAGTTTCACAAAAGTAAACCCTAGCCGCCACAATTTTGCTTTTAGTCAGCATTGGGTGGCTCTGTTCATCACCAATGTTGGCCAGTCCTTGTTGTCTTGGAGTTCTAGTTTGCCTCACGATGAGATTTGCGGAGGTTGCATCGTCAGACGATGTAAAGTTAAATAATCATTTCTCATTTATCTCTGATCTCTTCTTTTTGGCATTGATCTTAGGCGTGCTCTAGTTGATGGCGTGATGGTGTAGGTCTGTTTTGGCTTTTAGTCTTCATCAATTATGGAGGGTGATGTGGCTTTCCTGCCATTTTGACCTTCTCTTCGGCTTAATTTTGCTATGGGTCATATTCTCCTTTTTGTTTTTAGTTTAGTCCTTATGTTTTGGTTAGGTTCTTCGTTAGATTCTCATAATTTTTTGCCCTAGGTTACTCGTGTTGTTTTTTCTCTTTGGGTTCAATTTGTATGGGTTTAGCTTCTTCAGATAGAGGATTGATTCGTTCCTTGTCCTTATTCTCAAGACCTGATCAAAGTCTGGTCTTTCGTTGAACTCTACTGCGGTGTTAATCAGTCGACTAATTTTTTGACTTCCACCATTTCTGGTGTTCTTGTCAGCCATTTAATTTGTTCTCGGACTCACCTCTAGATATGATTCCTTATGTGACTTTGCACTGTCAGGACCGGTATAACAGCTATTTCTTCATTCGTGAAGCACACTTATTCATTATAGGAGGCTCCGCTATCATCTTGAATTTTGTATAGTATCTGGTGGTTTCAATTTTCGAGTTCGGGGTAGAAGATTAGCAATTCTTTTACAAGTTGAATCCTAATTAGGTCTTCCTAGGGGATGATTTTTATTTTCAATTAGAAATACTTCCCTTATTTGGGCTTAGATTTCAGGGATATATCTGTTCTCTGCCGACTTATGTATTCTATCTCTATATTCCTCATTTGTTTAATATTATGTAAACTTCCACTGAAAAAAAGAATAAAAAAGTTGACTATTCTTTTTTCTCCATTCCACATCATTTAACGAATATAATTCGGCCAACATAACTGATAAAAGCAAATAGTAATTCAACTGAGTTTGACAGCATTCCACTATTCAACGAATACCATTTACAATCTTGGTCATTTTGTTTGGCCCGAAATGCAGATTTTTGTAAACATTCCTATAAAATGTTCATTTCCAAATACCCAACATAAATAATATATGTTAACTGCATAATAGCTTAATGGCGTAATCTAATGTGATTATGCCAAAATATTTTTAATTAGCATAGTGTGTATAACTACGTTTTCTAATGTGGTTCTGCAACTTTTTTTTTGCCAAAAAATTTACAAAAATAAATTGTATTAAGCAAAAAAAATCAAGTTTTTGTTGTTTATTTGCCTAAAATAGAAAATTGTACTAAAAATTATTCACACATGAATAAGTATGCAATAAATAATAATACTAGTTTTAAAAAATATTGTTCCACATTCAAATAAGATAAATTGTAACAACTATAAGTTTTAGCATAATTAGGAAACTAAACAAAACACTATTCACGAGAGTACTGTTCACCTTTTTCTTGACAAAAATACGTCTGCTACATTGTTAAATACATGTTCCAGTGTTAAAAACAATAATTTTAAAAAATATATCTAATGGTTGTTAAAAAAATATGTTACAGTGTTAACAAAAATATAGGTGTACTACTATAGGTGTACGTATCAATGTAGACGTATATAGGCGTACTACTTACTATAGGTGGATTACTATTGTTATAGGCGAACTATTATTGTTAACATGTGTAACATAATTGTTATCGGGTCTTTATAGTGTTACTTATATGTCTAGTATGTAACTTACATGTCTAACATGTCTTTTACATGTGTATCATGTCACTTACATGTTTTTTTTGTTAAAAGAGGTTCCGGGCCTTTGGCCCATAATCTTCTCGGGTCGGCTGCCCTTTTTTAAGACCGGTGGCCAAGCGACTCGAACCCAGTACCTCCACCTGGGAGATTTACCACTGGACCAAGACCGCTTGGTTCACTTACATGTTAACGCATTTAAATTACATGTCTACGTTTTTACTTACATGTCTACGTGTTTTATATGAATATCAAGAGCATTTTGGTCTTATTTATAATTTTTTGGTGGGGTCCATAGTTAATTTCTAAATTTACAAAAACATTTAATCATTCTCTTAATTAATTGAAAACCTATAGTTATTAAACTAATTTATCCTCAAAATAATTTATAAACTACTACTACATTATCCCTCTCTCCTCTTTAGATAGAGGTTTCTCTACCACTTTTTCGGTGTGAGGTTAAATGTATCTCTTCACTCTCATCGATCTTCCAAAAAGACTGTTTGTACCCTTGATGTTTTTGAGTCCGAACTCCGGTTTGGCCGGTTAACTTCTGAAAACCCGCTTCAGTATTGCTGGTGTAAATTTGTATTTTTTTTCTTTTTATGTCCGGTTTTGGTATCCATCCAACATAGTTCAAATTTTCTCTTTGATCTTTTACAAAAATGATTATGGGCTATTAAATTAGTAAAAAATTATGCACTAAATGTGTTATATTTTTAGTAATAACTAAAAATTATCTTTTCAAGTATATGTATATCTCCTATATAATAAAAGGCTACAAAGAATCGATCTGATCCTCGCAATATTTTGATTCAATCTGAGGAAGACTACAAAGAATGGTCCAAAACATGCACGGAACTAAAGGAATGGAGATCTCGTCCTTTGGTTAATAATTCTCCTCAGAAATCCTCTCAGATTTTTTCTTCCACATCATATTCAGGTTTTACGGGCTTCAAATATTTTGTGGACGCTTTCTGGAAGAACTCGGACCTAAAAACAGGTTTAGGTTGGTTCGGTTTTCTAGATTCGGTGGAGGGAGTCTATATGGGTGGTCGTTGTGTCAATCGGAGTCTTTCTGCTCTTCACTCAGAGATCGAAGTTGTTCTATGGGCGATGGAGTCTCTTCTGGCACTTCAGGTATTAGAAGTGGAAATATCGATGGATTGTGAGATGGTGCTGCAGATTCTGGATCGTCCCGAGGAGTGGCCGGCTTTTTTACTCTATCAGGAGGACTTCTTACGGTTAAGCTCTTTATTCTCATCTCTCACCCTCTCTTCTATTCCGCGTATTCGTAATCATAAAGTTGATGCTTTTACCCGCAATGTTAGAGAGACAGCTTTTGGTTGACCATTTTTGTAACAACTTTTTGGTTCTTACCATCAATATAATATGTTGTTGACAAAAAAAAATAAAAGGATAATTTTTTGAAAACATAACTTTTAGTCATGTGTTAAATTTTTAGTTTTGTATTTATTAAGTTTATTATTAGAAAAATAAATACAAAAATATTGTTATGTTTATTGTTATGTACATCTTCCATATAATAAAAAGATAAATTTTGGAAAACACAACTTAAAATCATATGTTAGATTTTTAGTTTTGTACTTATTAAGTTTGTTACTAGGAAAAATATTGTTACTTTTATATTTATAATATATACATATACATATAGTCGAATATATAAGTTTGTTACCAATTTTTTATTTATAATATATATGAAATTATATAATTTAGAAGTTTTTTTAACTATAAATTTTGAATATATAAGTTTGTTAACTATTATCCAAAATTTGTGTGATTTCAATTTTAAATATTTAACAAATCACTTATTATTTATAAAATATTCTCTAAATATTCTTATTTTAAAAACCTAATAGACTATTATGTATATTTGTTCATTTATGTCACAACTAGTATAAATTTGTTTCGTTCTTCAATTCTTCAATTCAAATAATCTTTCAAGAAAAAAGTTTCTAGGTAGAATTTATATTATATTTCATTTAAGATTTCTTATATCTTGCTATAATCAATTATATTACTTTTATTCTTTGATATGATTTATTTCAGAGACATATCTATGTTACAGGTCACCAAAGAAACACAAGGTTACTAATTTAGTACCAATCATTCTATTTAACACAAATTTTACAATCAACTTTTGTATTTGATCAGATTGATGTCTACTAATCATAGAAACACTTCAAGACCAATTAAATTGATGTACACGGTTTACTTGATGAGAGACATGGATGCAAGATATGGCCTTCTGGCTGATACAAAATGTTGGAACCGGTCTTAGCACAATGAATACTAAAACAGTGGTTCATGATTAAAAGAGTGGAGGAGAATGGGCAAGGACACTTGTGAATTGAATTGGGAGCAAGAGCTATATAGCTAAGAGTAAGAAGAGATGATTGTCGAATTGATGTTCTTATTAGACTTTGAATGCCAAAGAGCCGATCCTTTTTTCAAAGGATTGTGCCTCTATTTATAGTTTATAGAGGCAGTTACATGTGTAGAAAATAAAGAAAGATTTACAAATCTTGTTGATAAGACTGAATCTATTAAGATTCGTGCTAGATTTGTGGAAGTTTTCCATGTCGGAATAGGAGAACTTCCATTTATCATTTGTTGATGTGTCATCTGAGTTTCCTTCAGGTTCGTGGAACATTCTGAGACGAGACATTTTGCCAAGTTGAATATTTTATCTGAGTTGAAGACTTAGAGCTTGCAACTAGGTTGTTCTTGTATATTTGACCCGTTGTTTTCAATGGACCGTAGTAGGATCTCGGATCCACCTCCAACAATTGTCCCTCCCCCACAGACTCGGAAAATTCTAGTACTGAATTTCCTAGTCGAAAAGTTATTTTATCTTCCAGAATTTTTGGTCTACGTGTCAGTTTTCAAGTGGGCTAGCCAAACAGTCACCTCGGATTTACACGAGTCATCATTCTTATTCCATGGCATAGCTTCGATTACTTCCCACTCAGTTATTATTATCGTTTTGCGTCGTTTCAAATTTCAGTAATTCTTTATAAATACTGTGCTTCTTCTTCTTTTATCATTCACTTTTCATCTGCGCAATATTACTTTAACGACTTCTGAGTTCTTCTGCCTTCAAACTTTTTAAAGATTTCTAAGTTCTTTTTCTTCATTCTTCTTCAAAAATGGGTCTTGATGATTTCGAAATTCCTAACGTTGAAGCTGGTGTCAATTTTGCACTTGAGGGTTATATGTTCGACCTTCTAGAGGTCCTTTTATGGTTTCTGAACCCTTAGCTGCTCCATCTCGGGACATAGTCAAAGTCCCTTCTGGGTCTAGCCGTGGAGATTTGCGAACTGCAAAAAAGGCGAGGGCTAATGTGCCGCTAAGGATTGGTTCTCCAATAGAAGGGGGTAGGAGTGGTTCTGCGGGGACTTCTCATGGAAGGGGCAGGGGTACCCCCGACTTCCAATTTACCCACAACCATACTAGTCCCCGTCCGATTTTGGAATTCTGGTTTGAGTGTGCTGGCTTAATAAGCCAATTAGAACTTCACTGGAGCATCTCCCTTCCCTGGATCAGATGAATAATCGGGAAGAATATGAAGAGGCTTCATACTTGTTGTTCTGGGTTTGTACTGATTTTTTGATTGTTACTTTGTGTGTATTGTCTTGCTTCCGACTTCTGACATGTTACTCTCTTGATATTTATACAATTTATCGCTTGCCTTAACAGCATCAGTTAGAATGGGAGAGGTCTGTTGCCAACCTAGAAAGTGGCTCTTGGAGGGGCATGTCCAGCCGAGTTGCTGGAAGCTATCTTGAAGCGGCCAAACTTTGATCTAAGCTCTCTGAGGCAGAGAAAGAACTCGTTCGTGTTAAGGATGAGTTGAAGCTTGAGCGTGAGAACGTCCTTAAGTAGGTTGTACGCAATGAGGCTCAGTCTGAGTCGCTTGAATATGCCGACTCTGATCAGGGTACCGCTTTCAAGTTTACTGAGAAAGCAAGCGAGGAGGTTCTGAAGCTACGTGCCGATTTAGACACCATGAGGGGGGGACTTTCATTCTAAACTCTGGCAGGCCTTGACTATTGAGAATTTAAAGATCTTCAAGGTTCTTCATGAACGATTTTCCGTCCATTTTGGCCAAATTACTGCTCGGATCAATGATCTGGACAAGAACCTTGAGGCCCGCTTATCGTATGCACAGTTTATTGGGTCAGCAAATGTTCTCCAATTTCTTTCTAACCGTGGAGACGAAATCCCTCTTGCGGTCACCGACTTGATGATTGCCAAGGTGAACGAGTTCAAGGAACTCGTTGATAAGGAGAGCTTGACGTCGCTGCTTCTGGGGGACTTGGTCGTCCCCATTTTTGAAGTTGGAGAAGCCTCCAATGCTGGTGAAAGTGGGCTCCCAGAAGCACCATAATTTCTCCGGGCTTTATCGTAGTCTTCTTTTGTAGTCGCCAATTAGCTTCTTTTAGGAGTTGTACATACGTTTTGTACTTGGTGCTTTTTGTAAATATTTTTTCTGCGTATATGAAACAAAATTTGATATTTGTTTATAAATGAAAATTTTGTTTAACTGACTGACTCATCATTTTACGAATTTTAGTTCCTGAGATCCTTTTTCTTTTTTTTTGCGCATTTAGACGAGTTTCTTCCTGCGTTTAGAAAGTTTGATCTTGTTTTAGCTTAGGAAGAGAAATTTTTGTTAAGCGACTTTAAAGCTGAGATTTTAGGATTCAATTTGAGTTTTAAGAAGTTCAAACTTGGACATCATATTCGTAAAACTTGGTCAAAAGAATTTCAATTATCTGATCAGAAATCATGTTCTTACTTTGCTCGAGACTTTTATCTCGTAATTCTGTACAAAGTTGTGCTTTGTCATTTAAGTGAGATTGTGATATCGGCAAATCTATACAAAGCTTTGCTTTGTCTTTTAAGTGAGATTGTAATCTCAACAAATATGTACAAAGCGTTGCTTTGCCTTTTAAGTGGGATTGTTATCTCGACAAATCTGTACAAAGCGTTGCTTTGTCTTTTAAGTAAGATTATTATCTTGGCAAATCTGTACAAAGCATTGCTTTGTCATTTAAGTGAGATTTCAATCTCGTAAACTTGTACAAAGCTATGCTTTCTGTTTTGATGAGAACTAATCTCATTAATCTATACAGAACTATATTCCATCGTTTGGTGAGAAGTTAATCTCATTAAGTCTGCACAAAGGTATGCTTTATCTTTTCGACGATAATTGATCTTGTTAATCTGTATGGAACTATTTTCCGTCGCTTGGTGAGATTTATGTTCTTAAGGATGCCTTAAAGTCTGTTACTAACCTTCGAGATATGGGTTTTTGGGCTGCCGAGAAGCATAAGGCTGTGATTGCTTCTCTCCAAGCTGGCGCTAGCACTTTTAAAGGTGAGTTTATATATCTCTGTTCCTTTGTAATTTTATTGTATTAACTTGTTTTAATCAAGCATCTCTAGACGAGCGCTTCAAAAGGATTTTGGATCATTTTGACTTCCTTGGGTTCTAGTCTGGATAATCGTTTGGCGTATGATATGATAAATGGTTATGATAGCCTCCTGCAGCGTCTATTAAAGGATCTAGTCCCGATCAAACCCGAGATCATCATGTTTGGGACTCCAGGTCTTGTGAAAGCTAGGGCAGATATCGACAATGAGGAAGTCGTAAATTTGAATCCTGACGACTTGATCCATGTGTCTTTTGAGCTCTGTGAGTCCTCTCTCTTGGAGGAGGAGGCTCTGGCTTGGAATGAGGTGTTATCATTCAGGACAGACCCAACCAAGGTAGCAGATCCTATGACTGGGGATCGTCCACAGGTTAGTATTAGGGATTTTGAAATTATCCATGTTTCAATTCGACGTTTCGACTGGCACGGTTCAAACAAAGATATTATTTTTAAAAAATGTTGCCAAGATGGTCGACTCAACTGATAAGGAAAAAGTCATTGCCAGGACAGCTGGGACTAGCGCCATAAACTAATCCTCCTATTTTTTGTTTTAACTTTGAAAGTGATGTAATTTTTTCCTCTCATATGAGGAGTTTGTAAAACATTGATACGTATTTCTTTTGAATATTTCTTGCTTATTTTAGAGAATTTGAGATTTGGGGTCTTTGGTTTTGACTGAACTTGATTGATTCGTCTTATAATGATGCGAGGTTTAAAACTTTGTACGAGATTTGAAGACTCGACAAGGTTTAGACCTGACTTAAATAGGAGCGAGACTTAAGGGACTCGGCGAGATTTTGACTCGGCTATAAATAGGAGCAAGACTTTAGGGACTCGGTGATATTTAAGACTCAGCTTGAATAAGAGCGAAACTTTAGGGACTCGGCGAGATTTAGACTCGGCGTAGATAGGAGCGAGACTTTAAGGACTCGGAGAGATTTAGACTCGGCTTAAAATATAGATAAGTTTCATCTTTGCCAAAGATTGCTTCATAATTAGATTTTTAGGTTTTTCCGATGTTAAGTTCAGTGAGCTTAGAACTCGATTTTAAAGATAAGGACTAGGCCTGAGTCAAAGATTTTCGAGATTTAGACGCGGTGATATTAAGTTTTGCGAGATTAGGCTCGGAGAGTTAAGAACTTGGCATTTGGTATAAGGACTAGGCCTTAGTCGTAGATTCTCGAGGTTAGACTCGATGAAGTTTCTGTGATTTGAACAATTTTTTCGAGGTTGGGCTCGGGGAGATTTTAAGACTCGGCTTAAAGATAAATTGCGTTTGTTTTTGTGATAATTTATCTCGGCTTGCAACTTTGGAAGATATAGGGTATAACATATTATTATTATTTATTTATTTTATTTTAGATGCCAACTTTGGATAAATAAATTTTATAGAGTTCTAGTTGGACCGAAAGCTACCTACGTACCCCGAAGGGATAAAGCCAAGACATAGTTCTCATTACATAGTTAATTAAGTAAAAAATGATGCGTTATGTGACACATCTAATTCGCCGAGATGGCGAATTATAGTTGTAGTATCGCTTTAAGTTGATAGAGTTCCAACTTCGAGGAATTGGTACTCCTTCCATGCTCCCGATTTTGTAGACTCCTGGTTTTACAACTGCAAAGATAATGTATAGCACTTCCCAATTTGCGTCGAGTTTCCCAACATGGAGTTCAGCCGTGTTCTCGAACACTTTTTGAAGTACAAGATCTCCAGCTGCAAAGTGTCGTCCGTGTACTTTCTTATTGTAGTACTTTGCAGCATGTATTAATAGTTTTGTACTCAAAGAAGTGCCTCGTTGCGTTCTTCTTCTAAGTCGTCAATACTATTTTCCATAGCATTGTTGTTAGCGTCTTCACTCTCAGAAAGATGTTTATGGCATAGAGTTGGCACAACTATCTCAACTGAAAACATTCCCTCCATTCCGTGAGAAAGAGAGAATGGAGTTTGTCCGGTTGATCGCCTAGGTGTGGTCTAATATGACCATAATACGCCCTCCAACTTGGAAGCCCAACTTCCCTTCTTTTTAGAGAGTCACTTCTGTAGGCCATCAAGGATCTGTTTATTTGTGGCATCAGCCTGGCCGTTTCGTAATGGGTTTCGTGGTGTTGATTTGCTCACTCGGATATTTCATCTAGCGCAAAAGTTGGCAAATTTTGCCAAATTGAATTGAGATCCATTATCAGTCACGATCTCATATGGAAAACCATGTCGGCAGATGATATTTTTCCACACGAATTTAATTACATCTTTATCCTTGATCTTAGAATAAGCTTTTACTTCAACCCATTTTGAGAAGTAGTCGGTCATAACAAGCATGAACCTGTTTTGACGTAATGACAATAATGGTCCGACTATATCCATTGCCCATCGCATGAATGGATATGGCATGATTGCAGATGTTAACTCCTTGGTTGGAGCATGAATGATGTGTCCATGTCTTTGGTACTTGTAACACTTAGCAGTGTATTCGATATAATCCTTTGCCATAGTCGGCCAATAGTAGCTGAGTGTTCTGATCTTTTGAACGAGTGTTCTTCCACTGTTGTGGTTTCCTCCCGCTCTACCATTTGTAATTTTGATGATCTCATTGACTTTGTTTCCCTCAACGTAAGTGAGTAGTACTCTGTTTGTACTTCTTCGGTAAAGCTTTTTGCCAACTTGGGCGTAGAAATCACACTTGGCTTTCAATTGGCGTGCTGCCCATTTGTCTTCTGTTTAATCGGCTTATATGTCAGATTGAAATTTAGCCTATGACTTGTGATTGTCGGGTTGATTCCAGGCATGTGACTTGGTGCCCATGCGAATGTCATCACATTCTCTTCAAAAAGATGTATCAGCTTCTCCTTGATTAGCTTGCTCAGGTCGATGCTGGTGCTTACACACTTTATCAGGTCGGCCAAATTGATGTTGACGAGTTCAAAAGTTGATATGTCTGGCTTCTCGGGAGTAGGTGGTTCGGTTAGTATCTTACTTCCTACTGATGCAACGATCATGCATGATTTGTTCCTTAACTTCAATTCAGCGATGAAGCAAGTTATAGCCATCTTCTGATCTCCTTTGAGTGTATAGACTCCTTCGTTTATCAGGATTTTAACACATTGATGATAGCTTGAGGGCACAGCTTTCATCGTTTGTATCCAAGGTGTTTTAGAATCATGTTGTAGATCGGTGGTTTATCTACAACGAGTAGCTTGATCTATCTCATATTTCCAGCAATTCAGAATGCTAGCTTCACCGTTTTGTCGCATTGATTGTACTTCCATTAAATGCGGTCAAGGTCTTATCCACGGGTTTGAGCTGAACATTCGGTAGTGCCATCTTATCCAAAGTCTCTTTGAATATAAGATCTACTGAACTCCTAGTATCAATGAGAATTCGTGAAACATCGCAGTCGGTAACTTGGAGTTTGACGACTATGAGGTCATTCTGTGGGAAGCTGACTCCTTTGACATCTTCAGCGGTGAAAGTGATCACCGAATCCACACGTGCATGCACTCCTTGATGGACTCCTGGTTGATTAAGGCGACAACTTTTTGTTCGTATTTCTTGATTGACCGTATAGTGTTGTCACAAAATTGTAATCCTCCCATGATTACATCGACAACAACTAGTGGCTCACCGGATCCTTCATTGTCTCCTACTGGCTGTTCCCTCTTAGTTGTTTCCAAGGTATCATCCTTCAAATTTGCCGAATTGAAAGCAGCCTCTCGTTGCTCACCTTCTTTCCGCTTTTGCGCTTTGTACCTCTGTATTTCTTCTTCTGAAACTTTCAACTCTCCCTTGCTGAATTTTTCAGCAAGGAATTCTTGCTGTTGTTTGGACTTTGCGGTTGAATGACCCGCTTTCTTGTGGAATCTGCAGTACTCGTTCCTATTGTAGGTGTAGTTGAACAATTTTTCATTGGAGCTGCTATTCTCTCCAACTGGGAAAGCGGTTGCTGAGTTTGTTTTCCCTCTATGGTGCTGTCTCGGTTCGTAATTTCCTTCTCTCGGCTCTTTAGTTGCCGAGTTCCACTATATATCTTGATTCTACGAGAGGCTTTGCTTTTCCTCTATGTATTCTGCATGTCTCGCCACTCTTCAAAGGGCGTATGAGATCGTATTGGGTCTGTTGACAAAAAGGTCCCTCTTAAGTGCCACATCGGTCACCATTCCAGTTCTGAGGGCTTCAATAGCCATATCATCACTAAGTTTTGCTTTTGTTAGGATCTTTTTGAAGTGTCTGAGATATGATTTTAACGGCTCGTCAAAGTCTTGACTTAAGGATTTCAAGTCAGCAGTTGAGGTATATTGGTTGACAAATAAGGCGTACTACTTCATAAATAGCTCAGCAAGTTGGTTGAAGCTTTCGATTGACCCGACTGGTAGCTTGGTGAACCATATCAGGGTGTCTCCAGTCCAATTCTCTTTAAAGTGCTTACAGTAAGTTGCGTCTTCGTTGTCCACGGTGTAGTTGGTCCCGTTCATCATGACGTTGAAGGCACTCATAAATTCTACTGGGTCCGAATTCCTATAGTAAGAAGGGCATCAGAGCCATAATCCTCTTTTCATCGAGACTCTCCTTAGTCGCGGTGCGAATGGTTAGTTATTTGTTTGAGCTAGAATCCTCCCTATCTCGGGTACCGAGCTAGTAGCTTGATGGAATTTTGACTTTATGTCGTCCATCATCTTCAATACGATCGCAGCATCTAGCATCATTTGATTGTGCTGTCCAGACGTGCTCAGTATGGCAGAATGATCATGTACTAAGGTGTTCACTGGCTGTGGACTCAGTAAGTCCCTAAATACTGTTCTTTGAACACCAGCCAATGTTTATGCGCATGGCTTATTGAATCTTTCAGCGTTTCTTCAATCAGAAGCTTCATGCTGTGCAATCAGATTTCGTACTAAGGTCCCGATTGTCACTGATCCCGGTGGTGGTGGTGAAAGATCAGTATCTTCTTGAGTATCTTGTTGGTTCTCTTCCTGAGTTTGAGTTGAATTCAGGATTGATCCATTCGTTAAATCAACGTGCTCCTGAGGAAGAGGATCCCTCTTTTCCGGTGAGCTGATGGTGATTTCTCCTTCAACCATCTTCCTATTCTCAGAGTTTCCTCTTGTTTTTGTGAAGATGTCCGTTTATATCTTCCCCACAGACGGCGCCAACTATTGGAATCGCTCTTAGCACAACGAGTACTAAAACGGTGGTTCCTGATTAAAAGAGTAGAGGAGAATGGGCAAGGACACTTGTGAATTGGATAGGGAGCAAGAGCTAGTTAGCTAAGAGTAACAAGAGATGATTGCCGAATTGATGTTCTTATTAGACTTTGTAAACCAAAGAGCCGATCACTTTTTCAAAGGTTTGTGCCTTTATTTATAGCTTATAGAGGCAGTTACATGTGTAGAAAATAGAGGAAGATTTACAAATCTAGTTGATAAGACTGAATCAGTTAAGATACATGCTAAATTTGTGGAAGTTTTCCATGTCGGAACAGGAAAACTTCCATTTATCCTTTGTTGATGTGTCATCCGACTTCCCTTCAGGTTCGTGGAACCTTCTGAGATAAGACATTTTGCCGAGTCAAATATTTTATCCGAGTTGGAGACTTATTGCTTGCAACCGGGTTGTTCTTTTATAAGACCCGTTGTTTTCAGTGGACCAAAGTAGGATCACAAGATTTCATATCTTGGGATGGGAAGAAGATGTTCATATCTTGGGATGGGAAGAAGATGTATTGAACTTAGAATTCTTTCTAGCGATACAATTGGTGATATTTTATTCTAAAGTCAGCAAGAACAATGGGATTCTTGCGTATGTTTGTGGTGATTAATTTAAAACATATACTATTTAAATTATATATTGAATTTTTTTATCTTTCAAATATTTCCTATTATGTAATATGTTATTTTTCATCTCCTATATAGTAAAAGACAAACTTTTTGAAAACACAACCTTAAGACATGTGTTAGATTTTTAGTTTTAGACTTATAAAGTTTGTTACTAAAAAAAATATTATTATTTCTATGTTTATAATATATACACATACATATAGTCGAATATGTAAGTTTGTTACCTAAGAAATTAATTTCAATATTAACAACCAATTTGAATAATTTCAAAAGTATTTCGTTTCCTAATAATTTTTTCTACTCCGTAAAAACTGTTAGCCATCTTTATTTTAATCCAAAAATTATTTAAAAAATTTGGATTAGATAACAAATCACTTATTAACTTCTATATAATTGAAAACACATCCGAGATTCTACTCCGGTCTACCAAAAACAATGGATCGAATACAAAAGAATAACTCGGTTGCAAGCACTAAGTCTTCAACTCGGATAATATATTTGACTCGGCAAAAGTCTCGTCTCTTCAAGTTCGTAGAACCTGAAAATAAGTCGGATGACACGCCAGCAAAACAAATAAATGGAAATTTTCCTGTTCCGACATGGAAAATTTCTACAAATCTAGCACGAATCATAACAGATTCAATCTTATCCAAAGAATTGTAAATCTTCCTTTATTTTCTACACATGTAACCGCCGCTATAAACTATAAATAGAGGCATAATCCTTTGAAAAAATGATCCGCTTTTGGCATACTTAAGTCTAATAAGAACTCCAAGTCGACAATCATCTCTTCTTGTTCTTAGCTAACTAGCTCTTGCTCCAAATCCAATACCCAAGTGTCCTTGCCCATTCTCTCTTACTCATTTAATCAGGAACCTTCGTTTTAGTACCAATTATGCTAAGACTAGTTCCAACAGTTGGTGCCATCTGTGGTGATGATATCAAAGGATATCTTCACAAAAGCAAGAGAGAACTGTGAGAGAAAAAAGATGGTCGAAGGAGAAATCACCATTACCTCGCCGGAAAGGAGGGAACCTCTTCCTCAGGAGCACGTCGACTAAACGAATGGATCAACTCTAAGTTAAATTCAAACTCAGGAGGAGAACCAACAAGAAACTTGGGAAGACACTTATCTTCCGCCACCACCACCGGGATCACCAACTGTCAGGACCTTGGTGCGAAAACTTATCGCACAACATGTAACTTCTGATTAGAGAACCGCTAAAAGATTCAACAAACTTAAATCTCATTTAAATGAAAGTGGTCTCTTAACTACACAGGTCAATAGGTCGTGCATGGAAGTATAGGCTAATGTTCAAAGAACGCGATTCAGATGTACTGAGTCCACAGCCAGTGAATACCTCGGTACAGGATTATTCCACAATACCGAGCATACCTAGACAACATGGTCTAGCAACGCTAGACGCTGCAACCGTATTGAAAATGATGGATGACATCAGGTCAAAATTCCATCAAGCTACCAAAAGGTAGGATCCTAGCTTAGGCACAAAACTTGCCATTTGCACCAAGGCTGAGAAGAGTCTCGGTAAACAGAGGATTCCGGCTCCGATGCCCCTCCTATGATGGGAATTTGGACCCGATAGAATTTATGAGCGCCTTCAACGTCATGATGAACGGACCAACTACACCATGGAAAATGAACACGCAGATTACTATCAGCACTTTCGCAGAGAATTGGACCGGAGATGCCTTAGTATGGTTCACAAAGTTGCCACCCAGGTCAATAAAAAGCTTTAACCAACTTGTCGAGTTATTTGTGAAGTTGTACACCTTGTTCTTCAACCAAGATACCTCGACTGTTGAGTTGAGATCCTTAAGGAAAGGGTTTCATGAGCCCTTAAAATCATATTTCATACTCTTCAAAAATATCCTGGCAAAAGCTAAATCAGTGACGACATGGCTATTTAAGCCCTCCGAACTTGAATGGTAACCAACAAAGCAATTAAGCGGGACCTCTTCGTCAACTGGTTTAATACAATCTCCAATGCTCTTTGCAGAGTAGAGAGTCATGCGGAGTACCTAGAGGAAAAGAAAATTCTCTCGCAGAATCAAGATACGCAGCGGAACTCGGCAACTAAAGAGTTGAGAGAATGGCACTACGAGCCGAGATAGCATAATAGAGGGAAAGAAAACTCAGCAACCGCTTTCCGAGTTAGGGAGAAGAGCAGCCCCCATAATAAGTTATTCAACAAGACTTACAACCGGAATGAATACTGCGGGTTCCAGAAGAAAGCTGGTCATTCAACCGCAAAGTGCAAACAGCTGCAAAACTTCCTTGCTGAGAAATTCATTAAAAGAGAGTTGGATGTTTTGGAAGAGGAAACTCAGTGGTATAAAGCATAAAAGCAGAAGGAAGCCAAGTTACGAGAAGCCGATTTCAAATCGACAAACCCGAAGGATGACACTTCAGACGCAACTAAGCAGCAAGAGCTAGTAGGAGACAATGACGGATCCAGAAATCCACGAGTTGTTGTCGGTGTAATCATGGGTGGATTGCAGTTTTGTGACAACACTATTCGTTCAATAAACAAATACGAACAAAATATTATTGCCCAAGTCAACCAGGAGTCAGTCAGGGAGTGCATGCATGTTGTGAATTCGGCGATCACTTTCACCGCCAAAGATTTTAAAGGAGTCAGCTTCCCGCATAACAAGCCTATAGCTATCAAACTCTGAGTTGCCAACTGTGATGTTTTGTGAATTCTCATCGATATTGGGAGTTCAGTAGATCTCATATTCAACAAAACTTTGGATAAAATGGCCCTATCGGATGTTCAGCTAGAACCCGTGGATAAGACCTTAACCGCATTTGATGGAAGTACAATCAATGCGATTGGAACCGTGAAGGTAGCAGTCCGAGTTGCTAGAATTACGAGATAGATCAAACTACTCGTTGTAAATAAGCCACCAATCTACGACATGATCCTAGAAACACCTTGGCTACACACGCTGAAAGCCGTGCCCTCAAGCTATCAGCAATGTGTTAAAATCTCAAAAAATGAAGGAGTCTATACACTCAAAGGAGATCAGAAGATAGCTAGAACTTGCTTCATTGCTGAGTTGAAGTTAAGGAACAAGTCGTGCATGATGGCTGCGTTAGTAGGAAGTAGAGCACTATCCGAGCCGCCTGCTCCCGAGAAGCCAGACTGATTGACTGTTTAACTCGTCAACATTGATTTGGCTGACTTGTCAGAATACATAAGCATTGGCGTTGACTTAAGCAAGCCAATCAAGGAGAAGCTGATTTGGCTTCTTGAAGAGAATGTAGCGACATTCGCATGGGCACCAAGCGATATGCCTGGGAGTAACCCGGAAATTACAAGTCATACGCTAAAAGTCGACCCGACATATAAGCCGATCAAACAAAAGAGAAGAAAGCTCGAGCCTGAGAGAACAAAGGCCGTGATTGAAGAGGTAGAAAGCTAATTGAAATCGGGTTCATCACCGAAGTTCAATATACTGAATGGCTAGCCAACCCGGAAGTTGTTCCGACGATGAATGGAAATGGCGAGTCTGCATAGACTTTACTGATCTCAACAAAGTCTGTCCAAATGATAGCTACCCGTTGCCAAATAACGATAAATCGTCGAGGCAACCGCTGGAAACAAACTTCTTTCGTTCATGGATGCTTTGTTGGGGTATAATAGAATTCGGATGCACCCCGACGACATGGAGAAAAATTTGTTCATCACGGAACATGGAACTTATTGCTACAAAGTAATGTCATTCGGCCTAAAAATGCAGGAGCAACCTACTAGTGCCTCGTAAACAAAATGTTTGCTGATCAACTCGGGCAAACAATGGAAGTGTATATAGACGACATGCTGGTAAAATTTTTAAAAGCGGAGGATCATGTCAATCATTTAGCTCATTGCTTCAAGACTTTGAATGAGTATGAGGTGAAGCTCAACCCAGCAAAATATACTTTCGGGATTACACCGGAGAATTCCTTGGATACATAGTCACTCAAAGAGGAATCGAAGCTAATCCAAAGCAGGTTACAACAATCCAAGAATTGCCTTCTCCAAAGAATAAGCAAGAAGTACAAAGGCTAACGGGCAAAATAGTTTCCCTAAACCGCTTCATATCGCGTTCAACCGATAAGTATCTTTTATTCTACAACTTATTGCGTGGAAACAAAGAATTCAAGTGGGACAAAACCTGCAAAATGACCTTTTCTGAGTTGAAAGAGTACCTTTCAACACCACTAATACTCACCAAACCAGAAAAAACAGAACCACTGTATTTATACATCGCAGTTTCTACCTCGGCACTAAGTGGTATACTAGTTCGAGATGATAGAAGAACTCAGTATCTGATCTTCTATATCAGCAAGTCATTAGATGGATTCGAGTCCAGATACCCGACTATAGAGAAACTCGTGCTAGCGGTAGTCACTTCAGCAAGGAAGTTGGGACTTCACTTCTTATCTCATACCGTTGTAGTACTAAAGAATCATCCACTTCGGACAATAATGCATAATCTAAACAAGTCAGGACGAGTGATGAAGTGGGCAATCGAATTGAGCGAGTATGACATTGAGTTCAAAGGATGCACAAGTGCAAAGTCGTAATTTTTAGATGATTTCTTAATCGAGCTATCTCTAAATCTTGAACCCCTAGAGCCGGCCAAAGATCAAACATGGAGGATATACGTGGATGGATCTTCATCACAAACACAGCTCAGGAGTAGGTATCTGACTAGAGAGCCCTACGGGAGAATTCCTAGAACAGTCACTCTGACTTGAATTCCCTGCTTAAAAACCTGAGGTAGAGTACAAGGCATTAATTGAAGGAATTAAACAAGCCAAAGAAGTCGGAGCTACTGATATCGATTGCTACTGTGACTCCCAACTCGTTGTTACCCAGGTTAACGGAGGTTACGACATGAAGAATGATTGGATGGAAGCTTATCCTCACGTGGTTAAGGAATTGACCAAGAACTTTGAGATTTAGGATCAACAAAATCTCAAGCTGAGAACACATCAGTCGATGCCCTCCAGCTCTTGCGTCCACAACACACCCCATCCAAAGATAAATCATTCCACTAGAAAGTATAGATCGCCTAAGTATAACCCTACCAAAAGGAGATCTCTAACTTGTCTCGGCTATAGACAAAGTCTGAGAATAATTGATTCTAAGATGGCAGATACCAAACAGAACGATAAACCAATGGTGGATTAGCGAGATGATATCCTCGCGTACATTCTAGACAGCAAAACTCTAGAGGACAGATGGACAACCCGTCATTTAAAAGCCAAGTGTGCATTTTATGCCCAAGTCGACAAAAAACTTTATTGATGAACTTCAAACGTATTACTGCTCACTTGCGTTCACGGTGATGAGGTTGAGGAGATCCTCAAAAACATACACGATGGAGCAGGAGGAAACCACAACAGTAGAACAACACTCGTTCAAATGATCATACCGCTCGGCTACTATTGGCCGACTATGACAAAAGATTGCGCCGAATACACTACTAAGTGTGACAAGTGCCAGAGACACATACACATCATTCATGCTCCAACCGAGGAGCTGACCTCGGAAATCATGCCTTATCCATGTATGCGATGGGTAATGGATATAGTTGGGCCATTACCGTCATCATGACAAAAGAGGTTCATGCTCGTTATGACCGATTACTTCTCAAAGTGGGTCAAAACAGAAGGTAATTTCCAGATCACAGACAGAGATGTTGTCAAACTCATGTGGAAGATTATCATCTGCCGATATGATCTACCATTCGAGATCGTGACTGATAACGGATCCCAATTCATCTCAGTGAAATTCACCAGCTTTTGCGCCAGATGGAATATCCGTGTAAGCAAATCAACGACGCGAAACCCACAAGAAAATGGTCAGGCTGAGGCCATGAACAAATAGATCCTTGATTTAAAGAAGTGACTCTCTGAAAAGAAGGGAAGTTGGGCTTCTGAGTTGGACGGTGTATTACGGTCACATAGGACCACACCTTGGCGATCGACCGGACGAACATCATTCTCCATTTCCCATGGAATAGAAGCAATGGCTCCAACCGAGATAGTTGCGCTAACTCTACACTGAGAACATCTTTCCAAGAATGAAGACGCTAATAATAGTGCTATGGAAAATAGCATTGACGACTTAGAAGAAGAACGTGACAAAGCACTTCTTCGAGTAGAAAACTATCTGCAACAAGCCGCAAAGTACTCCAATAAGAAAGTGCACAGACGACACTTTGCAGTTAGAAACCTAGTACTTTGAAAAGTGTTCGAGAACATGACCAAACTCAATGCCGGGAAACTTGGCGTAAATTGGGAAGGATCGTACATTATCTTTAAAGTCATGAAGCCATGAGTCTACAAGATCACTAACATGGAAGGGGAACCGATTCCTTGAAGTTGTAACTTCATCAACCTAAAGTGATACTACTACTAAAAACTCGCTAACTCGGCGAATTAGATGTGTCACTTAACGCATCTCTATCTACTTATTTAATTATGTAATGAGAACTACATCTTGGTTTGCTCCAGCATTTTTAGAAAAAATTGGGTTACACCCTATATTCATCAAAGTTGTAAGCCGAGATAAACTCTCGAGAATACAATTTATCCTTAAGCTGAGTCTTAAAATCTCGCCGAGCCCAACCTCCAAAAGCTTATCCAAATCCCAAAGAATTTCTCCAAGTCTAATTTCAAAAATTTCTGACTAAGGCCTAGTCCTTAACTTTAAATGCCAAGTTCTAAACTTTCTAAGTTCAATCTTGAAAACTTAACATCACCGAGTTTAATCTTGAAACTCTTTAACTAAGGCCTAGTCCTTATCTTTAAAGCCGAGTTATAAACTCACCAAACTCAACCTCGGAAAACTTATACAAGAATCTAATTCTTACTCCTAATCAAAACCCAAATACAATACTTAGAAAACATGAAACTAAGCCTTCTTCAATAACTACAAAGTGATCTTTGGCAAAGACAAAACCTATCAACATTTTAAAGCCGAGTCTAAATCTCGCCGAGTCCCTAAAGTCTCAGTCCTATTCAAGCCGAGTCTAAATCTCGCCGAGTCTCTAAAATCTTGCTCCTATTTAAAGCTGATTCTAAATCTTGCCGAGTCCCTAAAGTCTCGCTCCTATTTAAGCCGAGTCTAAATCTCACCGAGTCCCTAAAGTCTCGCTCCTATTTAAGCCATGTCTAAACTACACCGAGTCTTCAAATCTCGCACGAAATTTTAAACCTCGCATCATCATAAGATGAGTCAATTAAAATTTAGTCAAAGCCAAAGACCCCAAATTGCAATCCACTAAAGTTCAAAACTTTCAACAAAAAAAAGCAATATATAAATTCTGAAGAGAAATAAGTATCAATGTTTAACAAACTCCTCACATAGGAGGAAAAATCATATTATTTTAAAATATATAAAAAAAGATATAAGGAGGATTAATTTGTGGCGTTAGTCCTAACTATCTCGGCAACAGTTTTGTATTTATCAGTCGAGTCATCTATCTCGGCAACCTTTACAAAAAGAATATCTGTAGTTGAATCAGGCCAGTCGAAACTCCGAATTGGTACATGGACAATTTCAAAATCCCTAACACTAACATGTGGGCGATCCCCAGTTATAGGATCAGCTACCTCATTCGGGTCCGTCCTGAATGACAACTTTTCATTCCAGGCCAGAGTCGCTTTCTCCAAAAGAGAGGACTCGCAAAGCTTGAAAGATGGAGAAATCAAATCATCAGGGTTCAAATTCACGTCTTCCTCCTTGTCGACATCCGCCTTAGTCTTTGCTAGACTCGAAGCCCTGAACATGATAATCTAAGGTTTAATCGGGACTTGATCCTTTAACAGATGTTGTAGGAGGTCGTCATAGCTAGTTATCACAGCGTAAGCCAAAAGATTATCTAGATTGGAACCCAAGAAATTGAAACAATTCGAGATCTTTTGAAAGCACTCGTCCAGGAATGCTGGATTGAAACTAGTTAATATAGTGAAATCACAAAGGAACATAGACACACTAAACTTACCTTTAAGAGTGTTGGCACCAGCTTAGAGAGAAGCAATCACGGCCTTATGCTTCTCAGCAGCCCAAAAAAACACATCTCAAAGGTCGGTAGCAGAATTTGAGGCATCCTTAAGAGTAGAAATCTCTTTACTGGACTTTATGCGTTCCTCCTCATATTCCGATGTAACTCGAGACAGATTAGCCTGAACCGCCGTTAAAGAGGACTTTGTTTTCGCCAAATCCTGTCGAGACTCCTTTAATTACTTAAGGATGTTGTCAAGCTAATGAGAATTCCCAGCACTAGCAGCCATAATCTTCTCTTTCCCTAGAAGAACCGAGTTTACCTGAGCAATGAACTGGAAAGAAAGAGAATAAACCAGTATAAGAAGTCGCAGAAAATTGAAGAGGAACCAAAATTAAAAAAAATTACCGAGAACGCTGATTTTGATGTTTCAACGTACTCATTCTTGTTGAGCATCTCTGAGACAGGAGGGAGGTCATGAATGGTGTTCTTGAGGAAACACATCAGATCAGCTCCTCCCAAATCGGAATCCTTGATAGGAGTCAACTCCGCCAAAGCATATGAAAAACGGAAATCTCTAGAAGATTTGCTCTTTTTATGTAAGGAGACTTCAGGAGGAGGACAAGGCTCCTTGGGTTTAGCTGCCTTCTTCCAGGAAGAATCAGTAGCACCATCCCGACATGATATTACCAAGCAATGTCTAAATCATCTCGTCACCGAAATACTTTACAAAAAAGAGGGGGGGGAAGTTCTTTGATGGATGCTAGCTTTAATGACAGATTCAGGGGTCGACTTTTTCTTCTTGGTCTTTTTAATCGCCGAGGAACCAGAAGAGGATTAGAGAGACTCCAAATCCTTATCATTAACTAAAGTTTTGACTTCTTCTTGGTGGAAGTCGGGGAACTAGCAGAACCCTTGCCGACCTTCTCAGAAAGGTCAGTAATGGCTTTCGAAGTCCGCATAGCCTCAGCAGCCAGCATCGTCTCAGTACCCAAAATATCAACATTTCGAGACTCCGGGTCGGTATTCGGAGCTTCAGGAGTAGTAGTTGGCGACGCCACGATTGCCGAATCCCTTCCCATGATAGAGTTAGAAGATTAAAAAATATTGGTCCCACCACAATGTTGGGCATCTTAAAATCATCAACTCTCATTTCAGCGTTGAGAATGTAACACCCTAAACCCACAATTCTCGAATTCTACACAATTTTAGCAAAGTCATTTTTAAGTCCATATTTCACTAAGTTAAAATTTCGTTCATTCATGTGATAAGTGACAAGCCCAAACATTCAAAACCCAAGACAGTTCCATTTATTAAATCCAAATGGAAGTTCGAACACAATTCAACTTAGCCGGCAACTTAACAAAGTTCCAAAACGGTTCTAG
>OVBA01000765.1:0-56215 GCA_900406435.1 Lepidium aucheri
TATTTTATTTATTTTTTATTTTTTTAATTAGTTTGGTAAAAATCATTAGTGTGGTCCATTCAATAATAAATAAAAGGAAACTACACCTGAAGTCTCCTCCGTTGGGAGACTTCACCCGAAGTCTTCCGTCAGACAAAAATTTCTACAAATATTGAGTCAAATAATTTAAAGGTTGGTCAACNTTGAGTCAAATAATTTAAAGGTTGGTCAACTTCAAAAATAACCCCTCCAAAATACAGAGACTTCAGGTGAATTCTCCACATTTTCGGAGACTTCACTAGACGTCTCCGTAAAAGTCAATATTTTAGTCAATTCCAAAAGTAACTCGTTTTTTTGGAGACTTCACAAAAATTTTTTTTCCTCAAACAAGAATTTGGAGACTTCACGTGAAGTCTCCATATTTGATTTTTTAAAAAAGTCAATTACAAAACTAACTTCTCTGTTGACTTGGAGACTTCAAGTGAAGTTTCCATGGACGTGGATACTTCAAGTGAAGTCTCCTCTCTGCAAGTTTTTCGAAATTTTCAGATCTTTAGACGATTTCACTTAGTGATGATATATACCTTTTTTAGATGCCCACAATGTTGAAATGTAGCTTCCAATCGTGTTATTGTACCTTCAAAACTAACGAAAACTAACGTTTCAAGATTTTTGAAAGGTTAAAATGAAAATTAAAGAGATTTATGGATAGAAATTGAGAGAGAATGAGAGATAATGTGGTTGAAAATTGTTTACAAGTATTTACAGTCCGAAAAAGTAGGATTTATGACCATTTACTAGTTTGAATTTGGTTGGTAATGGTTGTTGGTACAATTTAAGAAGATGACATTTTAGTAAATATGTGAAGTTGGATATGTAGTTTGGTAATTTTAGGTAGGGGTAAATGGTAAACCAAAAGAAAAGCAATGGCATTTTCGAAATTATCAAAAGAAATAGGGATATTTTTGAAGGATTTGAGGAGAGAGAAAATGGTAGGTTATATTTACAATTGACTTAAGTCAAAAGGTTATTTTTACAAGTAATCCTAAAATAAAAGTGTCTCCCAATTTAATATATAAAATTCGCAAATATTTGAAAAAATCTCTTAACACTAGAACTAACAAAGTCTTTTTGCGATATTTCCATATAACATATTGAATTTATAAGCAAGTAAAAGTTAATAATTTACATAAGAATATCATAGAATGTAATTTGCCTCATTTCAGTGTTTTGTCAATTCTCTTGTACAATACACAAATTAAACAAAATGAAAGCATATAATATAACCCACCCAAAAAAAATTGATTTTTTTTTCTCAAAGTATCTATCAAAAAGAAAAACCTTCTGAAACTTGCAGATGAGAATCATAGACTCAAACAACGATTCTTTTGCCTTTAACTTTAGCAGCCATTCTTCTTTCCTTATTAATATCGTTCCTCCTTCGTGTGGTTGAGTCAGACGTTCCAATGGGAGCCAACGGACCTGACCATGTTTGAAGTGGCTCTTGGGAGTAAGAAGACGTAAATGAGTTTGTGCTATATGGTATCTCTGATGGATCTAGTCGCCGTGAAGATCCCACCTGAAAACCGAGCGATCCATCTTGATGTGGTGGAGGAAACTTCTCGCTCTTGCTCTTGGCATTTGCGTGTGTGATCATACGCATTCTCTGTTTTTTGACAAAGATTCAGACATGAATTGAGAACTAATACAAGAATGTTGTTGCAGAAAGGTTCTGTTTTTTTTAGTTTGTTTAACTCTTACATCAATGTTAGATTGATTCTCTGCGTTGGCTTCAGGAGCTGGCATTGCTCTTGGAGCTCGTTCTCGTGGTCTCGTTCTTCTTCCACTCTCTCCTTGGGCCTTACGGGCTTCTCTTTGTCTGCAGATATGAATACATCTCTCTCAAGCAACCATAACCAAACCGAGACACATTACTCAAACCAATCCATACTAGATTCAGTTTAGAATATACACAAACTGATACAGAAAACTTTACCTCCGATACTCTTCATCTCGTTTCTTGGCATCAATCTCTTTAGTTGGAGGATATTTCGGGAGATCAGAAGGATGACACGCCAATGGCTCTGTCGTGAAGAACTACACATCAATAACAAATGGCTGTCATGAAAGTGTAACCACAATCAAGTCACATGCCTAAAGATTCAAAAACTTTAAGCCTTTTTCCATTTCAAATTGTTGTTCTATTTCGAAGTTTCAAACTTTTTACTCCAAAAAACTTACACCACTCTTCAATGCATCTGTAGCTGTCTGACGCTCAACTGGATCGAGCGCTAGAAGTGTATCGAGTAGATTAAGCGCCTCAGGAGAGAAAGCTTTGTAAGTCTCTCTAATTTTTCTGTTATACTGTGGTAAAGGCTTGGGTTGAGAATGCTTATGAGAAGAAGGAAGCCTAATCTTCTTCCAATACTCTTCTGAAGGCGATCCACATAACCTATATATCCTATGCAACTGCTCGACCTGTTGTGTGAACATTTTCCCGGTTAGAATAACTCAAAACTTTTCTGAAACCTGAAAAACAAAATCATTACTTGAGAACTAACCTCAGTACGACCTGGCATTATCGGTCTACCAGCTAATAACTCAGCTAAAATGCACCCAGCGCTCCATAAATCTATACCAACACCGTACTCCATAACACCATGAAGAAGCTCTGGTGCTCTGTACCATAAAGTAACAACTCGATTTGTCATCTGTTGCCTTTTACTTGCATCAAAAAACGTTGCAAGCCCGAAATCGCCTATTCTAAGAACTCCTCCATCGTCTATTAGAAGATTTGATCCTTTAATATCACGGTGAAGAACTCCTCTGCTATGGCAATGCTCAAGCCCCGACAGTAATTGCTTCATATAGCATTTTACCTGAAATATAGACATTACTAATACAGTTAGGACTTGCCTTCAATTCTGTGATGCGAATCTATTTCACCAAGAAAAATAACCTGTTGCTCGGTGAAATGTATGTCCGGGCTTGCAGCGAGACCAGCTAAATCATGATGCATATAACGGAAAACCAAGTATAAACTACTTGACATCCTTGAGGTAACCAAACCTTCCAGCTTAATGACATTGGGATGATCCAATCTCCTCAAAATCAGAATCTCTCTAGCCATAAATCTCAAGCTCTCGCGTTCATTAACATCACACCGCACTTTCTTTAATGCCACAATGTTCCCTGTCAAGGAATCTTTTGCCTTGTACACATTACTATACGTTCCTGAACCAATCTACACACACACACAAATAACAAACATCAATGGCCCATAATCAATGCAGGGAATGAGACAGACAACAGACAACAAACAACAAACTTTAATCACCCAAAATCATTGCAAAGAACAGAACAAAAACAGATATTGCTCTCACCTTCTCAATCTTCTCAAAAGAATCCGCTTTCCGTGGAAGCCAACCGCTTAGAGCTTCTCCACAGACTTCAGACAACCACGATGGCCATCCAGCTGCAACTTGCTCACCATGTAAATTCTTTGGCGGGTTACTTCGTCTCGGGTCAGGCTTTGACCTTTTCCTTTCACCTTTCGATTTCCTCTCTTTAGCTTCTGTCACAACAAAGCCATTCGGTTCCTTTTGGTGTACAATAGCTTCATGATTCCTAACCTCCTCACCAGCAGAAACAGAATCAACAACAACACTAGTACTCTCTGTGGTCTCGGTTTTGGTCACAGACCCATTGTTTACTTCTTGTCGATTAGACTCAATCCTAGTGCTAACTTCGTCTCTGGACCCAGAAACTGCTCCTGATGATCCGGGTCGACCCAATACACAACCCATCTCATCAAACTAACCTCCATTTGCACAACATATTTCAAAAGAGAGATCCCTGTGGTGCAATCAAATCTCTCTGAATCAACTTTGACTGCAAAAACACACACATAAACGGGAAATTTAGAAAGAAAATCTCAGGAAACAACAACGAAACTGAATTCAACTCAAAACCCAGGAAGCGTATCATATCGGAGATCAGATTTGACTTGATCAAAACAACTAAAAAACAAAGTTAGAGAATTTTACTTACTTTATGATCGAAGAAGAGTGAAATTGGAGACCCAGATGGTCAAATCTGAAATTTGAACAGAGAAAAATAACTGCAAGGAAAACTCAAAAAGAAAGAAATAAACCCTAGTTTTAAAACAGGAGACAAGTCAAAGGAAGGTAAAGATCTGAAACTAGTTTAGATACATCCACACACACAAAGCTGACTCAAACTTAAGAGACAACAAAAATAGGAACAACACAATGAAGGATTATTTCAAAAATTCCACAAAAGAGAGCCAAAAAAGAAAGAAAAAAAAAAGGAAAAGAGAACAATGGAGTCCAGAAGTTTGAAACCTTTAAAGCAAACAAAAAAAGAAAGAAAAATCAATTAGGGCTTTGAAAAAGGCAAGGTGATATACACATATATATATATATACTTACCTCCATTAAATTAAGAAAGAATGAGACCAACTTTGGGTAAAAATTCTCAGTGAGAAGGATTGGTTGAACTGCTTCAAATTAGGCTTTTGTTTTTTTAATTTACATAAAAAACTCTTTTTTTTCTCGTATTGGCTTTGAATCAGACAAGAAAGAAGAATAAATAGAAACAGACGAAGATCTGTTGGCTGTTTTGTATTATTATATGAAATTGTTTTTGGACGCAACAAGTCAAAAGGCTCAAAGTTACTCTACTCTTTCAGCCCCCACCAACCTAAAACCTCTCATCACATTTTTCTTTTTTTACTCTTTCTTTTCTTCTCTATTACAATTTCCAATTTTTGAAATTCTGTAGAGTAGTACTATAATGTTTGGGCAGGAGAACTATTGTTTCCTTTTTCTAAATTCTGAATTTTTGTTTGTTTTCAGATTTTAAACTACTCATTAATGATAGTTTTAATGAATTTTGATACATAATCATATAAGCAAATAAAAATTATATCTGAACCAAGGAACCGAATCAAAACCAATCCAAAAGCAGCAAATCCAAGTCGAGTTCGGGTCTTTTTCACAAATACTCAAACGTCTTCAACATAAATACTTATGGGTGTCGGACGAGTCTAATTTCTGGTTAAAAAAATTTGGACACTCGAATATTTGTGTTTTTTATAGATATTAATATTGTTTCGGATATTCCAATACGTTTCTAATATTTTGGTATTTTTAGTTATTTTTAGATATTCGAGTAAAATCTAAAATTATTTTGGGTAAGTTTTGAATATTCATTTTTTTTAGATATTTGTATATTTTTTGGTTTTTTGAAATTCAAGTGATGCAAGCTGAATAGAATCGACCCGAAACCAAACCAATTGTAAGAAATTTTATATAAGTTTAAAATTTGCTTATCTAAAAATTTCAAACTCGATAGGAACCGATTCGGACCCGACTCAATATTATTAATTTGAGAGATGAAACGGCTATAAAGCAAAACTTCTACATTTTTTTTTCTTTTCAATGATGGTAATGATGTAAGGTCCAATGGAGCTAAAGAAGTCTTTTTTATTTTCCAATGACAAAAATAAATTATACAAGTGTTGGTCAAACAATAATTCTAAAACATGAGTAAAGAATATTTGGTATATACACACACCTAATTTTGGAATGTATGATTAAAATAAGACTGCCTTCTTAAAATTATGATAGGAATTGAAAAACATATAAATTAGGAATTATGATAAATAATGAGAGTTTGTTCCTTCATCTCTCCAATGAAAGAAGCTCCTTTATCAAGACTCATTTGTAAACCAGACAAGGAACAAAAGCTAAGGAACTACTGATTACCTCTGCGCTTTAGAATAAACCATTTTTTTCTTTTTCATTATACTAGTAATAAACAAATAATGTATAGAAATAAATAATAAAATATCTTTATAAAAATTAAACAGTAGTATTTTATAATATCTTTTAGTCTGGTGACAGGTAGTACGCCCACTAAAGGCAGACGTATTTGTGTATCCAGGAATCGAGTCTTATTTCCTATGTTATATAAATATTAAGTTAATGGACTGGTTAGTTGTGGTCTAATACCGACAAAAAAACTTTAATAGTTTATATTATTGTCATGATTTTTTCAGTTACATATTACTAATCTTGAGAGAAATACAAAACCATTCGGAAAATAAAAATATCCCTGAAAACATATCAAATGAAGAAACTTTTTAAAAATATAGTGATGAAAAAGATTTAGCTATAACACAATACAAAGAAACTCGATAAAATATATGATTAAAATCAATGCTATGATTATGTTTAAATAAAGATTTTATTCATGCTACTATCTAAACAAGATATATATGAATTTCATACATAAACATCAATATCTTATTTCTCTTTTTATATAGTGATGATATAAATAAAAGCTAGTGTATTATTGATTCATTCTAAGTATTGTAATCTACAATAGTTGTACTCTTTTAGGTTGTTTGTTTAAATTGATGTGCCAGATAATAACCCAAAATAAACATGCATAGTCAACGAATACAAGATCATGAAAATGATAAAAACAGATACTCCGTCTATATTAAATCTTTTAATTAACACATATATTATTTAGTGGATCTCTATAAACACGTTTAGTAGCAAGTATTTGATGATCGGAATACACAAAGTTTATCTAATTATTTGCTATTTTTAATTATGAGATAAATAAAAGAACATGCAAAAAAGAATATTATACAACTACAAAACTATAAATTAAATTGAAAAGATTTCAAAAATTAATTATCTAGAGCAAATATAGAGTTTGGGAGGAAAGGATTTAACTGTGAATTCATCATTTTAAATGAAAAGATTTCAGACAAATTAAATAAACTCGACCTATTACTCTTGAAGACAAAATGCAATTAAAAAACAAAAACTACTCTTACACTTAAGAGATTCAAAAACTTGTTTACTCAGGCCTTAATTTTCTTTTTCTTCTCTTTTTTATCTTTCTTCTTTGCTGGTGTTTCAGTTTCTTCTTCTTCCACATGCTTTCTCTTCTTCTTGTTCTTCTTCTCCTCTTTTGAAACCTCTACTACTTCAGCTTCTGCTTCGGCTTTCTTCTTCTTTTTCTTCTTTGATGGTTCCTCCTTCTCATGTTCCTCTTCTTCCACCTGCTTCTTCTTTGATGGTTCCTCCTTTTCGGGTTCTTCTTCTGCTTCTTCCACCTTCTTCTTCTTTTTCTTATCCTTTTTCTTTGATGGCTTCTCACCGTCCTCGGCCCCATATTTAGCTGACGTTTGTCCAAGAAGAGAATCTGCAGCAGTATTGTAAGTCTGCATAATAACAAACAGCAAAGATTACTTCATCATAAGACCAAAAACAAAGACAAGTAAATACATTTAAACATATATAAAACCGATGAAGAAACAAACAAAGAACAAATCTAGACCTTAGCAGGAGTGATAAGACCACCAGATCCCATCTTTTTATCTTTGTCATAGACTTCAATCTTAGGTTTGCCTTTGGCTGAACCAGACAAACGACCTAAATCTTTTCCTTCAAGGCTTCTCAACCTTGTTTCAAGCTGTGAGATATCAATAGGCACCATCATAAATATCAGTAGGAATGAGAAGATTACGACCTAAAACAGTTTAGAAAGAGACTAAAAAGAGAAAGCTATTGAAGAGAGCTACCTTAGCACGGTTTTCAAGTCCCATAGTATTATCTTGGCCATCACCAAGAGCATCATACCTAATAGCAAGAGCAGCTTTAGCTGCTAATGATCGGGAAATCTTTCCCTTGTGCTTTGGTGCTGCTTGACCAACCACAGATGCGTGGTAAATCAAACCGTACTTGGGTGTGGCGTGCTTGGTCTTAAGTGCTCTAAAGAGAGCTTTTTCAGCTCCGAGGATCTGAACTGTGCTCCCTGGTTGCTTGGACAGGTTCAATAAACTACCTCCATGAGAAATTAGGCGAGCACCAACTAGCTCTCCAACTAGGGCAGTCAGATTGGGAGCAACAGTGTTCATTCTGCTCTTCAGGTAATCGTAAAGCTGAGATCTGTACTCAGAAAGAGAAAGAACCTGGTCACAGAGTTCCCGGATGTGCAACAAGTCGAGGTCACTGACTTCTGTTCCCATAGATATCACAGCTGCTTCCTTCAAGTCTGCCTCGATTTCCTCTCCTAAGATCTGCAATGTTGATACCAGAAACAGTGTATATCAATCATCACTAAACAGGACTCTCTATACACAATCTACAATACGAAAATTACCTCAGAGAAGTCTAACTTTGCAGCATTAATCCGGTTTCCCATCAATTTAACAGATTTGGCATAGAGAATATTGTCTGATATTATCTTAGCCAGCTCGGGAAAATGCCATCCGTACCATTCTCTAACCCTCATTGCATATGTGTTCAGTTCTTTGTCAAGATCATCCAGCAATCCGATAGCTTGGATAATCATGGTATCAACCTGGCAAAAACCATACCGTTAAGAGAGAAGGAAGACAAGCAAAGAAAAAACACAGAATATAAGTTTAACAATGGACAATCAAATGCTAGTTCTACGCAGAAGTTCCAAGACTTTCCCCCAAATAAGCTTATATCCATTCATTAAAACACATAATTCACATGACACTAGACAAAAAAAGACCAATATAACCTGTCAGGAATAAAGTATACCTTGTCAGAACTAAACTTCAGCTTATATCTAGCAAGGCTGTGAGATAGACCCAAGCTCATAGGAGCCAAGTCTTTATCACCCAACCCAGATATAAGCTCTGTAAACTGACTTCTAACACCTCGAAGAAGCTCCATAATAGCATTGTTGTGAACACAATTGATTTTCTGTACGATATAAGAACTTTCATTAGAACCAAAAACAAAACAAACAGGAAAGAAAGCTGTAATAATGGGAAACTCAAGTAAACCACAAACCAGTTTCTCCTTGATCACATTTCCAAGCTTTGAATCAGCAACAGCTAAGGTTTCACCTTCACAATTAGCTTTCAAAAACTTGCGCAGACCTTTGCTTGGAGCTCCCTCCAGCAATTTAGCCACTGCTTCTAGAGCTTCAGATGTGTTGTCAAACTTATCAAAAGCTTTCAGCTTGACCATCTGGGTTCACCAAATATATATGAGATACAACATCAAAACTAATCTTAAGATTATTTAAAACCAGACACTAGGCCTTCAAAACTAAAGTGAAAAAAATCACCTTTCGTGCAGAGTCCGGAGATCCGAACTCTTTCCCCAAATCCTGAGAAATAAAATTACAAGGATGAGCAATAGACAATACTCCCAGAGTTGAAAAAGAAACCAACAAAAGAGTGAAAGAAACTCACCTCAACGTTAGCCAGCTTTCCTTCATCCAGCACTTTAAAGAGTGCAAACCCCGCAGGTGTCTCAAATAGTACGATCATCTTTTCGAACTCTTAAGTCTGTACCTACAGAGAAAATTATGAGAACCCTTCAATTAGTCTACGCTCTACACACTCATGAACAACACAGCAAATATATACAATTACCACTGACTATATAAAAAGTCGAGATTTTGATAACAGAATCAAGTAAGAAAAAGCCGCACATATATTTAAATTTCACTGAATATTTACAAAGTCTGCATTTTGAGAACAGAATCAAATAAGAAAAAGCAATCCCTATACACCATTATCCTGCTTTTGGTTCACATATTATAATTCCCATAAGAAAATACACAGTGAGAAAGAAAAATAAGCCAAAAGTCTCTCGAAGTATTCAAAACTCCGAAATTTCGAGCAAACATCTGAAAAATGAAAAAGTATTCACCCTGAAGAAACAGATTCCGCACCTGACTTTATCAAAGCTGCTACGTGAGAGGGAGGTTGAAGAAGAAGAAAGCCGGAGACGAACAATAACTTAGGGTTTTCTGTTTTTTTTTGTCAACCAACTTAGGGTTTTAAGAGGGTATTGACTCAGGAATCTACTACAACCTAGCGTTTAAAAAACTATTCAAGGGCATTTCTGTAACTTCATTAAGACCTATAGGGTTTAAGATTAATGGGCCTAAGAAACTAATATACCTGGGCCCATTAGCAATGTTTTAAAACGGCATCGTTTTGACAATCTGAAGCCCAAATTATAAAACTATAAATGATCTAGAACTCGAAAATTAATTCTCTTGTTGGTGAGGGAAAGAAGTTAAATATGAATTCATCATTTAAAATGAAGATTAAGTAACCTCTTGCAGAATTCAACAAAAAAACACTAAACTTACAATCAAAAAGGATTTTTCAAATACTTGTCTAGTACTCAAGCCTTAGTTTTCTTTTTCTTCTCTTTCTTATCTTTCTTCTTAGCTGGTTTTTCAGTTTCTTCTTCTTCCTCATGCTTTCTCTTCTTCTTGTTCTTCTTCTCCTCTTTTGAAACCTCTTCGACTTCAGCTTCTGCTTCAGATTTCTTCTTCTTTTTCTTCTTTGATGGTTCCTCCTTCTCAGGTTCCTCTTCTTCCACCTGCTTCTTCTTTTTCTTCTTTGATGGTTCCTCCTTTTCGGGTTCTTCTTCTTCTTCCACCTTCTTCTTTTTCTTATCTTTTTTCTTTGATGGCTTCTCACCGTTCTCAGCTTCAGATTTAGCTGGCGTTTGTCCAAGAAGAGAATCTGCAGCAGCGTTGTAAGTCTGCACAATAATTAACAGCAAAGTTTAGTTATCTAACACAAATCAAAACGATGAAGAAGCAAACAAAGAGAAAAGTCTAGACCTTAGCAGGAGTGATAAGACCACCAGATCCCATCTTCTTATCTTTGTCATAGACTTCAATCTTAGGTTTGCCTTTAGCTGAACCAGACAGACGACCTAAATCTTTTCCTTCAAGGCTTCTCAACCTTGCTTCAAGCTGTGAGAATTCAATAGGTACCATCATTTACATCAGTAAGAATGAGAAAATTATGACCTAAAACTATATAAGAGAAAAGCTATTGAAGAGAGCTACCTTAGCACGGTTTTCAAGACCCATTGCATTATCTTGGCCATCACCAAGAGCATCATACCTAATAGCAAGAGCAGCTTTAGCTGCTAATGACCTGGAAATCTTTCCCTTGTGTTTTGGTGCTGCTTGACCAACCACAGATGCGTGGTAAATCAAACCGTACTTGGGTGTGGCGTGCTTGGTCTTAAGTGCTCTGAAGAGAGCTTTCTCAGCTCCGAGGATCTGAATTGTGCTCCCTGGTTGCTTGGACAGGTTCAATAAACTACCTCCATGAGAAATTAGACGTGCACCAACTAGCTCTCCAACTAGGGCAGTCAGATTGGGAGCAACAGTGTTCATTCTGCTCTTCAGGTAGTCGTAAAGCTGAGCTCTGTACTCAGATAGAGAAAGAACCTGGTCACAGAGTTCCCGGATATGCAACAAGTCGAGGTCACTGACTTCTGTTCCCATAGATATCACAGCTGCTTCCTTCAGGTCTGCCTCAATTTCCTCTGCTAAGATCTGCAATGAAACCAGAAACCAAACATATCATAAATTAAGAGCACGTTTTGGAAAACAGAAGTCTCTATAAGCTGTCTAAAATATGACAATTACCTCAGAGAAGTCTAACTTTGCAGCATTGATCCGGTTTCCCATCAATTTTACAGATTTAGCATAGAGAATATTGTCGGATATGATCTTTGCAAGCTCAGGAAAATGCCATCCATACCATTCTCTAACTCTCATTGCATATGTGTTCAGTTCTTTGTCAAGATCATCTAGTAATCCAATAGCTTGGATAATCATGGTATCCACCTGACAAAAACCAAATCGTTATGAGAGATGGAATAGCAAAGAAAAACACAGAATATATAACTTATACAGAGGACAATCAATTGCTCGTCCTATACAGAAGTTCCATGACTCAACCTAAGTAAGCTTATATATTTTCAAGTCACAAAATTCACATGACATTAAGTAAGAAAAACTAATATAAATTGTGAGGAATAAAATATACCTTGTCAGAACTAAACTTCAGCTTATATCTAGCAAGGCTGTGAGACAAACCCAAGCTCATAGGAGCCAAGTCCTTATCACCCAACCCAGATATGAGTTCTGTAAACTGACTTCTAACACCACGAAGAAGCTCCATTACAGCATTGTTGTGAACACAATTGATTTTCTGTATGAGTTGAGAGCTTTCATTAGAACCAAAATCCGAACAGACAGGAAAAAAGGTATAATAATGGGGAACTCAAGTAAGCTATGAACCAGTTTCTCCTTGATAATATTTCCAAGCTTTGAATCAGCAACAGCTAAAGTTTCACCGTCACAATTAGCTTTCAAAAACTTGCGCAGACCTTTGCTTGGAGCTCCCTCCAGCAATTTAGCCACAGCTTCGAGAGCTTCAGATGTGTTGTCAAACTTATCAAAAGCTTTCAGCTTGACCATCTGAGCACACCAAAAAATATATATGAGAAACTCTCTACACCAAATCTAGTTTAAGATTTTCAGAACTAAGCATTTAAAACTACATAAAGAACAAAAAAAAATCACCTTTCGTGCAGAGTCTGGAGAGTCGAACTCTTTCCCCAAATCCTAAGAAAAAAAATACAAGGATGAGTTTACACCAACAGTAGACAACACTCCCAAGGTTGACAAAAACAAACCAGAAAAGTATAATAGAGAACTCACCTCAACATTAGACAGCTTTCCTTCATCCAGGACTTTAAAGAGTGCAAAACCCGCTGGTGTCTCGAACAGTAAGATCATCTTTACGAACTCTCAAGTCTGGACCTGAAAAGAAAATTACGAGAACCCTTCAATCAGTCTACACTCTAGACAGTAAACTTCATGTTAACACTTATGAACAACACAGAGGATATATATACACACTTATCACTGATTATATTCAAAGTCGACGTTTTTGAGTACAGAATCAAGTAAAAAAAATCATTTTCCTATTTAACACTCTTCCTCCTGCTTTTGGTTTACATAACATACTTTCCATAAGAAAATACAGAGAAAGCAAAGAGAGATAAGTCATAAGTGAAGTACCCAAAACTCCGCAATCTCTGGTAAAACTTAAAAAACGAAAGAGCATTAAACCTAAAGAAAAAGATTCAGTACCTGACTTAATCAAAGCTGCTACGTGAGAGAGAGGTCGAAGAAGAAGAAAGGCGGAGACGAAGAATCATTTAGGGTTTTAAGAGGGTATTATAGGAGTTAGAGAAGACTTGGGCATCTGTTGAAACGCTGCGTTTTAGAAACTATTAAAGGGGATAGTTTTGTAATTTTGATTATAGGGTTTCGGATAAATGGGCCTAAGAGAATGATATACCCATACTTAAGCCCATTAGTAATATCTGTAAACAGCGTCGTTTTGATCTTCTCTTTGCTTTTGAATCCCCTTATACAATTGTTTCGTTCTGTGTGTTATACATTCTACAGATTTTTTCTGAAATTATAAACTCGAAGCTTTAAGGTACGGTTTCGAATTTTTGTCATTGATTTTCCCGGATTTTTCCTTAGTCGATATTTTATCATATTCATATTCAATTTTGTTTGCTTAATTTAGCTTTGATTCTGCTGGTTTTAGTTTGGTATATATTCTGAGTCGCATACTAGGTTCCGTTGTTCCTGTGAAACTCGCGATTTTGCGTGTTGTTTAGGGCTAAACTCAGGTAGTTGCGTGATTAGTGTTTGAGGAAGTTCACAAGTTGATTTCTGTGTGTGTTTGATTTTTATGTGTATAACCTAATTTTGCAGGAAGTTATGGCTAGTGAAGATGATTCAATAGAACAAAAAGCTGCTGCTCGTAAAGAAGCGCTTAGAGCTCTAAAGGCAGCTCAGGAACTATCTGAGAGCAAGGAAGACGGAGAAGATGATGCAGTCGAAGAAGAGTGAGTTTGCTTTGTTCTTTGCTTATTTAGCTCAACTTGATTTCTATATACAGTCCTTATTTCAAAGCAACACTTACATTATCAAGATATTAGAGGAGGAACAGTTTGAGTAGAACATGTAAATTGTTCTTTGTTATCTGTTGGCTAAAGCGAAACTAAGAGCTTCTCAAGTGCTTTTGATTCTGCTTGTCTCCTTTACGATAATCATTTGTGAGAAAATTAATAATGGTGTTTCATGCAGCAACCATTACCATACAGTGTTACGTTTTACATTGCATTCATGTGCATACTTTTCTTAGGTGATTAGTTTGTTGCTCTATTATTTGTCATGTGGTTTACTACTTATTGATTCTCTGTTTTGTCATGTGGCTTACTGCTTTTTGATCTTCCTCAACTTTACAGTGGTCCAGCAATGAAATTTAGAAATTATGTTCCCCAAGCTAAGGAGCTTCAGGATGGTAAAGTTGCCCCACCAGAGCTACCCAAATTCGAAGATCCAATTGCTGCAGTTCCACCTGTTGAGGAGAAGAAAGAGGTGTGTTAACTGTTTTTTCTTTCTCTGCTCAATCACAAATGTGTGTGTAATTGTTGCTTGATTTACTTATGCTTCATAAGCTTACAACGCAACATATCATTGTAGGACCCGTTTGTCAACATTGCTCCAAAGAAGCCAAATTGGGACCTTCGAAGAGACGTCCAGAAGAAGCTTGATAAGCTCGAAAGGCGAACTCAAAAGGCGATGTTTAAACTCATGGGTAAGTGGCAACTTCATCTACATGCTTGATCTCAGTACATGGAAGCGTGATTAAATGACTTAAATACTAATGAAGGATAGACTAGGACATATGTCTGCAGTTCATGAGTAAAACACTGTGAACATTGAATCAGTTGATATTATGATATGATAGGAGACTGATACCAAATCATAGAACTACAAAAGATAGTAATCTGTTAGTGTTTGTTATAGTAAAACCGACATTCACTTTCTTTATCTAATTGCAGAGGAGCAGGAGAAAGAACGAGAGATGGCCGAAGCTGATGGAAACGCCCTGGAAAATTGAAGCCTATCAACGTCAAACAACACTTATACTCTATTCAACTTTATATAACTTTTCTGTTGAAGCTTCTTTTCGAAGTGAGAAGGCCTTAATTTCTCGTGTAAAACTGTATTGCCATTAGCATAGACAACATAGATTTATGATTTTGTGCGGCAACCAGCAAAAAGAACAATTCTTGAGTTTAGTACAGCCTTGCTTTGCTCTAGATTAAGTTCCAAACATCGGCTTTAATCGAACTTTGACAGCACTTTTTGGTTTGGTTTGATGTACTTTGGTTTCTAACTTCGTTTAAGATCAAAACATCGCAATACTAAACCAAGTTAAATTTTGATTTTACCATTTTGGAAAGTTCAGTTTCGTTATATGCCTCGCATAAATTGGAGCAGAGAATTTTCTTTCTCCGTAGGTTGCTTCTACAAGTAGATGCTGGATTTTAGATACAACAATGGTTTATTATTGTTTCAGGAAACAATCAAAAACAGAGATACTATGTTTTGACTTCCAAAGCTCAAACCTAATGTACAAATTCAGTAAAGCTTTCGACACCATCTCACCTAAAATCTTGGACCTTTATCAATGCCCACTTCTCATGAATCCGAGCTCCAAAGAAGAGAATTATTCTCCAGCATGAAGCTGAACTAAACACTAGTCCAAGATAAACCAAGATTTTTATGCTTTTTGAAGGAACAAGCAATGAAAACTATAGACTTCCTTGTGACCACCAGACACATCCCAATCTGTAGAGCAATAAAGGATATCATGATATTCAATTTCAAAGCTTCCATCAACATAGAATGTATGGTTCCTATTATTGTTTCAAACAGAAAAGAGTAATCTACAAAGGCTTTGGTATCAGGAGTTGTGAGAAGCTCACATGAAAAATCTACTAACGCTTTTATCTCAACCTCAAGTATCTCTAATTTTCTTTCTGATGAAAAACCTAATTTGAAATCACCTTCCCAAGTAGATAGAGACTGAGATTAGTGCTCCACAAATGTATCTAGACAAACACACCAACATAACTTCGTAAGTTTTTCACCTTTCTCTAATAATTTACCTCAAAAGCTATCTAGCTATTCTGAAGTTGAGAATTAGATCCTCAGGCTTCTTCCAAATATATGCCCGTACAGTTGCTAAACTCATATCTGGAGATAACACCTGAAATAATCAAAGAAAAACAGCTCGTTCAGCCTCATAGTGCAAACAATTAATGAGACCTGTGAAAGAGAAAACTCTAAACAATTAGGAGTTGAGCATTGTTGGATCTCCTTTAATCTGACTTACCTGGTTATTGCATAAGATCTCAATGGAAGGTCTAAGTTTCTGCCTAGGCTTTAATCCAGACTGTAGCAATCCATTTCCTGCAAATAGTGGTTGAGGTTGTCCTCCGGAAACACTTGCTCCATCAATAGCTAGGCTATCCAACGGATTCTCAAAGACTATCTTTTCCACAACGTAGTTGGTAACCTAGAATGACATGTAAGAAAAGCCATTGAATAACGGAGAGCGCAAGCAGAACTACAAGTTAAATTAACCGATTAGTGCACCTTATGAACTCTCAAGATCCGGGGTGCACTAAGTTTCCCATGTGTGACCCCATGCACATCTGAACCTTCACATGGATGCAGGAAGAAACTTAATCTGGAAATTTGAAAAGCTTTCAAAGTCAGATAAATTATGTAAGACGATATGATTTATCTATTCAAAAATATATGTAAGAACATTCGTGAAGAAAATGCTAAAAATCAAAACTATTTTTTTGATTAGAGAACAAGATAGTGCCAAGTACTTTGTATTTTCTCTAGGTGGAAGACGATTGTTCAAGACAGCGTCCAAGCACCACAATGGGAAGTCTTTCTCATCTTCAGTTCCAGTAAACTCGCTTATCTTCTTCCTCCATGGTCCCCCTTGAGAACCCTCGGTAATGATGGAAGGAGGGGAGACAGAAGAAAACTCGAATGGAGGATACACCGGATCACTTGCAGCACTACTGTCTTCGTTTTTGGAAGCACTTAAGCTTTTTTTGGTATCTTTTACAGGTAAAGTATCTCCGCAGGCAAGAACTTGGGGTTTTGGCTTGTGCTTCTTCTTTGCCAGCCAGTGACCCAGCAGGCCTTTCAGTGTTTCACGAGCTAGATTAATCTATAAGAGAAATAACCCAATGACAAAATTAGATTTACTTTAACTAGGTTAGGGCAAACAAAAGTCTAATACTAAATTCTGGTACGGTGATAAAATAGAACTTTCATACAAAGATCCATACATTATGTGTAACAGAAATATAAGAAGACAATCCCAAATAGCTTCAACATAACTAAAGTGCAGAAAGTTGATCTACCTTATCATCTTCAGGTCCCCCAGAAACTTTAAGGTCTGCTGAATACATTTCAGCCGAGAAGCATTGTGGAGTTTCCAAATGTATGGATAAGCACCCAAGTCGTGTATCAACAGTAAACCATGATGGAATGCTTACCTGAAAACACAGAGACGAACAACACACCATAAAGTTAAACAAATCTACTAGTCTCACTAAAGAAACGAAATCATAAGCTTTGAATATAAGGCAAGAGACTTACCATCTCAAAGAGTTCTTCTTTCTTCTCGTCGAATGAAGTCTGCAAAGACAGAAAAAGAAATATTCCTGACTTAGTACTTCTCTAGGTGCATTTGGAGATAAATGTTGATCATATTTCCGAAATACAGTGACATATATAATTTAGAATATCAGAAACTCGAAAAAAGAAGTTTAACTTCCATAGAGACCTTCCCATAGTCCTCTACTACAACACCTCTAGTTATATCCCATAGTTTAACTGAGCCAGCTGCGTCCTGCAAAAGAAAAACCGAACAGATATTACCAACCCTTCTATAAATCTATTAATTTTTCATCTTACCAAAGCATTCAGAGAAGTCTGATTCACCTTGGTTAAAATTTGCCTTTTATTATTCAAAATTTCATGTTGCACAATCGGGTGAGTTCCTGGAACAGTTATGGATGGTTCCTTGTAGGCAGGGGCCTGCAAAAAAAGCGAAAAGTTAACCACAATAAATTGGAAAAGGTTAAAGTAGGGAATTTGCAGGAGGAGCATATTTCTCTTACTGGATTTAGTCCTTCCAAGGACACCCTCGCCCTGTTAAAAGATAAATTTCCAGCCAAGAAAGAGCCACCTCGTTGAAAGACTTTTTGAGGACTCTGTACCTCCGCAGGCCATCTCTCTACAGAGGAGTCTGTTGTTGCAACCCATATACTATTATCTTGCAATGCTAATTGCTGAATCGGATGTTCTTTAGTACACAGCAAAACACTCTCTCTTGTAGCTAAGTCTGTCAAGTATAACTAACAGAAACATAACACATAAATATTACTGAAAAAGGAAGTTATAAGCTGGAGGGGAACCAGAGGAAGAGAAAAGTTTGTCGGCTACTCACAGATTGGTCTCTTCCACCGCTATAAACATGACTAAATGACGGTGTGCATGCAAGCGCCCAAACAGAATCTGTATGCACCGCATATGTATGAAGACAACGTTGCTGACCTAGATCCCAGAGTCTAGAAATGAATTTGGAACCAGTTAGAATTGAAATGATCACTATAACTTCAGTCACTGGGTTAATCGTTTCGAACTAATGAAAGAAATATACAGACCTTATCATAGAATCAGAGGACCCAGACAAGCAAAACCTGGAGTCTCAAGGTGAGAAATAGATTGGAAATCAATCAATAAGAGAAGAATACAGGGCACCTGAAGGACCCGAAGTAAACAAATTCTGACAGCGACAATAGAGAATAAAGAAAAGATTACCTTCCAGTTGACTCCAAAAGCAGCACTCTGACATTATCTGTATGCCCCCTCAATTTCATACTTTTTGAACCAGTTCTAGGGTCCCACACACGTAAAACCTGCAATATATAGAACGAACTGAGAAGTAATTGGAAAACAAAAACTCAAAAGATAATTTGTGTTCTTGTTCTTAGGTAATATCTCCTCTGCGACCTCGATGTAATTAATACCTTCTCAGTTCCACCAGAGACGAGCATCGTCCCAGTATCATTCATCGCCAAAGCATAGACAGACTCTTTATGGCCTTTGGCAATTGTTGGTGTGTACCCATGAGATGGAGATGACTGTACAGAGATATTGTTGCTCGAACCAACAGTTCTTAAACTTGTAACGGGTAGAGAATTTCCAGGACCATTTACACCAGTTGAAGAACTATCTTCCGTCGCATCATTAGCTTTTGTAACTGGTGACAAAGCAGCTTCGATATCCCATATGAATACTTCCCCGCCAAGGCCACCAGATGCAACAAAGTTGCTCTAAAAGTTGTGACATTAAGATAGGATCAGAATGAAACAATGATAAGCTCATATGTCTTACAAAACTTGCACCACCACGCCAAGTAGTTTTTTTCAGGTGCAACTATAAAGTGAAAAGCATGAAAGAATGACAAATTACATTTTTTGACGCAACTGCCAAACAAGTAACATAGTCAGAGTGCTGACGGAGAGTCCTCGTACAAACCCCATCTGATAAGCCGTCCCATGTCTAAAATGTTACAGGAATATCAAGCCGAATTTAGAAACCGATATGGTGGTACTGAAACAAAACAAAGTAAAATGTTGGTTATATAATGCTGGCAAAAGAAAAATTGCAAACCTTGACCGTAGTGTCTGAAGAACACGAAACAAGAGTGCTTTCACCAGCTAGAGCAGCATCGTTCACCTGATCAGTCAACATGGGGGTTTAAAATTATCGCATGTACAACAACATAAGATACTAACTACTACTCATCCCTATACAGAAAACACTATACCCAATCAACATGTGACTCGAACGTAGCTGAGCAAAAAGTTGCATCCTCATCAAATGCCCATCTCTTGAGTGTACCATCACGACTTCCAGTGAATAGGTAACTTTGATCATTAGAAACAGACGAGTTCAACACATCCAAGCAATTTATACCAGCACAATGCTGCAACGTGCACATTACATAAAAGAACATCATCAGGATTAAGTTGAGAAGCAGCTGTCTATAACATCATACTATTTTCAGTCTTGCCATGTTAAAAGAATATGAAGGAGCTAGAAAACAAAATCAAGGAAAACATAACATAACCCCCGAAAGGCAGCAGATCATATTGGTGTAAAAAAACCTGACCTTTGTATCGTTGGCATCATTTAATACATAGGTAAGTTTTTTCTCTTTGCGATTGCGAACAGAACCGCCATTACTCCCAGCACTTCCAACCCGGTGCATTATCCTGAAAGGAGAACCACAAAGCAAAAAACCAGCAAATGAGGTACAAGCAACCACTTCTTCAACCGGAAAAAAACATATGAGACAGCCATAGATATCCCCGGTTATCATCATCATCCAAAACGGAACAGTACCAGCTCGAATATTGCTAAGAAAAAACTAAAGCGATTGTCTCAATTGGGAAGAAACAATAACATATCTGACAACCATAGAGATCACCAGTTCAGAGAAAGATTCTCTTTAGACAATCTCGAAGTTCCCGGAAAAACAACAATTATCCACATCGAATCACAATTTTAGAAGCTCTCAAAATCCTCCATCGATTCATCATAGGACAATAATTGGAAGAAGAAGAAAAGATTAATACCAAAGACCAGACTCAAATTCGATAATTCAACCGATAGATTACAAAATCATCACTACTCAGCTCACAGACTCCCCAAATTTTGATCCGTCCACAGTACACCCAAAAAAAAACCCATCGATTACACACACTTCATTGAATAAACACGATTAATCTCAACTATGTCCTAAATTTCTAAGAAGAGAACCCCGAAAATATCTAAAGATGACAAAAAAAAAAAAAAAGCAGAATCAGTCGTGAGCAAAATTATCTTCATACCTTAATTTGAACTTCAGATGTAATCGATGATGCTAATTACGTGATTCAGCAACCCGAACACACTTTTCAAACGAACACACACACAACAACCATCAAAAGAAAAAACCCTAGAGTCGATCTTTAGCGCGGGAGTGAATCGAGATTTGGGAATCGGATTGATCTAGAAACTCACAAATTTGGAAATTATGAGAAAAATTAAATGAGAGTCAAGAAGGAAAAACAAAGAGCAGTGATGATGTTTGGAGAATTGAAGGAAGAAGAAGAAGAAGAAAGAAGGAAAAATAAAACTTTTTTTTTTGTTAAAGGAAATTATAACACAAACTCTCTCTCTCAAGGCTCAAGAGACTTGGTAAAATCAGCCCATAAAACATTAGCGCTTACTAATAAATCAAAAAAAATATAATTTGCAAATGGATAAGATTATATAAATGCTTTTAAAATGTAATTTTCTTATTGGTTGAATAAACATTCTTACAAAGAAAAATCTTACAGTTTTAGTGTTAATTTGGGATTAGAATAATTAAATACAGCTTAATTAAGATCTAAATTAAATTTTAAAATTACTATTATTGGTAAATCAATCACACTCATTTCCACTAAGTTTCCTAAAGCAGAGCGAGAGAAAGAGAGAGATCTTCATCAATGGCGGTTTTCTCTTCTTCTTCGTCATCATCTCCGGCGATGCAGAAAGGAATTTTTGTGTCTCTTCCGGTACTTATACTTTCAGTTTCGTTTGCAGCTGCTGTGTTCTTGCTTCTCTCTTCTTCTCTTTCGTCTTGCTCTTGTCCTTCTTCTGTATCTTCTTCTCGGAAAGAAACTCTTGCATCTATCGTCGAAGGAAGTAGCGGTGATGATGTTAGATTGGTGGAGAAGATATCGCCGAGTCAAGAGGATATTCAATGGGTTAGAGATCTGATTAGATCCAATGGTTTGCATATGCAGAAGAATGAGCTTCGTAAAGGAATCAATCCTCGTACCAGGGATCAACAACTCATAGATCTGAAACAGTAATCATCCTTTCACACTCTTCTTTTATTCTCTGTCTCTCTCTTTCTCGTTTGAGCTATAAGCTGTGCAGATTCAAGCTTGTTTATTGCACAATACTTGAATGGCTAGTAATGACCTTAGATTCTATTTTGGAGTTAGCTTAGTTATAAAGTTTAGTAATTGCTAATCAAGTGCAAATCCTAGAATAGAGAAGATGGAAGTGAAGGTATATATGTGCGTTGAATCACTAGCTATTATATGGTTTCATGGCCTCTTTAAGTGAATGGAAAGTGGAACTGTTTTCAGTTGTTGAATCTATGTCAGTGAGGTCCAGATTTACTGCTACTATATTGGAATAGAAGATCAAAATTGAATGTATATGTTACTGATTGAATATAGATCCGAGTACTGATTCCTTAGATATTTAGCTGTGGATAGTGATCTTTTTGGTGAGATCCAATCATGTTCTAAACATCTCTTGATTCTTAAATAGTTACTTTGCAAAATCAGTGCTTAAATTATTATCTCTCGTTCAGTTGTTCTAATTTCATAATCTCAAGACTTGAGCTTTCTGTGTTGGCATTTCTTTTTTGGAAATTCAGGTACAAGGGTATATCTCATTACGAAGGAGATGAAGCAAACAACCACACAGCTCTTCCTTGTCCTGGTGAGTTACTAGTCGAGCAGCATCACAGCAACTATGGTGAACCTTGGGCAGGTGGACGTGATGTATTCGAGTTCTTGGCAGAATCAGCCAAACTTAAACCAAACTCACGTGTCCTAGAAATCGGATGTGGCACATTACGTGTAGGTTTGCATTTTATCCGGTATCTCAATCCCCAACATTTTCACTGCCTTGAAAAGGACGAGCTTTCTCTAATGGCTGCTTTGAGGTATGAGCTTCCATCTCAAGGTCTTCTGCATAAACGACCTCTTATAGTCAGAGGTGAAGATATGGAATTCAGTAAGTTTGGTTCAGATACAACCTATGATCTGATATACGCAAGTGCAGTCTTTCTCCACATGCCTGATAAACTCGTGTGGACTGGACTTGAAAGGTTAGTAGGAAAGTTAAAGCCTTACGAAGGGAGAATCTTTGTGTCGCATAACGTGAAGTTTTGTTCGAGGTTAGGAGGAGACAAGTGTGCAAAGAAGCTAGCAAGTTTAGGACTTGAGTATCTTGGAAAACAAACACATGACAGCTTGCTATTTAATCACTACGAGCTTTGGTTTGGGTTTAGACGGTTTAAAACATAAAGCTGCGTTAGAGTACTTCGAATTTCTCCACACGCCATTCCTCTCCATTGTCTGAGGATTGAATCAGGACTTTAAGGAGGTTTAGAAATTTTTTGGTTAACACAAAGGAGAGAACCTCTACAAAAGTTGTGAATTAGAGCTTGTTCTGTATCAGTTTACAACTACTTGAATTGTTTTTTGTTTGTTGTCAGAGAGATGCATGTATTATTTATATAGTAGCCAAATGATATAAAAAAGATGAGGCTAGATTCTTTCTTTTGTTTGTTTGTAACCAAAGACAGATTATTTTATGTTTTGGAATTTGTTACCACTACTTGTTTGTTTGCCAATAAATAATGGTTTCTTGTTGCAGAAAACATAAATTAGAAATTCCACCTGAAATTGGCTCATAAGGAGACAAAAACGTGTCCAAAAGGATCAGTGTCCTACTTTCTCTGCAACTGAAGTCATCTTTTGAGAAATACAAAAACTACATATTAGAAGAACTAAGACAATCAGACTCTCACAAACATAGACCAACCTCTCAATTAGTAATGACGAGCTGGGGTATAGAACTAGAGATAGCAGCAGGATCTAGTTCGAAAGAACCAGCAGGAACTCCGTCTTTCTCCTTTCCATTCATTTTAAATGATGGCACTCTGTGTGAGAATCTAAGCATTTCCTCTGGTGCTATCATGAGTGAGATGAGTCCATGCTTCTCAGCTTGTTTATAGACAGACACAAATCCCTCAACCTTCCCTAAATAGGCCACGCCAATGCCTAGACAATCATCAAAGTCGACCACAACTTCCACAAAGTCGTACCTATAAGGAGGCTTGTGCTGTTCCGGGTTATTGTTCCAGTTTCTGCTCCAATCACTGAAAAGAGCCCACGTTTCACCTTTTCTCGGAATCACGGTTATAGAGTATCTTCCATGTATGATGGGATGCATCACATGAGAAAAAGACAAGTGACTTTTTATGGTTTCAGTATTTCCCCATTCGAACTTCCCGCAAGAAACAAGAACCTCATCCTCATCTTTAGTTTCAAGCCATGTCACTAGCAGACTCGACCTAGACTTGAGAACTTTCTTGATCCGACAATAAGTCCTAGGCATGAAATCAATATTATCATATAGAGCCCATACTTGACCAGCCACGAAAGAGCTTATTGTCTTGCTGAAATCATTGAACTCTGAATCAACACACACTAATGGCATATGATCCTCGTCAATGCCATCTGTGGAGACAGCTACTTCAATCTCTCTTTCACGTGCTTCACTTATTTGTATATTAGAAGATGTAGAAGGTTGAACTCCTATAACGCAGTCACTTTTCCTGTCTTCATCATCATATTTGTGTGTAATGGATTTATGTTTCTTACTTGGGCGAATTATAGACTCAGCATATATATCATTCTCGTCCGACAATGAATGTTCCGATTCAAGCCTACATCTCTTACAAGTCTTTGCTTGTATTGATTGTTCTTCTATTTCTTTCTCCTTCAACTCAAGAAACTTGTTCTTCAAATCAGTCTCTCTGGCTTCAGCTTGTTGTTTCAATTGAAAGTTCTCTTCTTTCTTCTCTAGCTCACTCGATTTCTCTTTGATGGCGTCATACAACAAGATAAGCTCATTCTCCCTCGCTTTAAGTTTCTTACGGGATATTTCCATCAGCTCAACCTTTTTTCTTCTTCTCTTAGTCTCTGCTGTTTGCTTCAGATCAAAGTCTTTCACTTTCATAGCTAAATCACAAGACTTCTCATCAATCGACTTAGAAAGCAAAGCAAGCTCTTCTTTCTTCGCTTCAAGCTCTCTCATTAGCTCTTCATGTTTCACTTTCATCTTTAAATCCATCTCTTTGGCTTCAGCTTGTTGTTTCATTAGAAAGTTCTCTTCTTTCTTCTCTAGCTCACTCGCTTTCTCTCTTATTGTGTCATTTACCAAGACAAGCTCATTCTTCCTAGCTTCAAGTTGCTTAAGAGATATTTCCATCAGCTCAGCCTCGTTTCTTCTTCTCTCAGTCTCTGCTGTTTGCTTCAGATCAAAGTCTTCCACTTTCCTTGCTAAATCACAAGACCTTTCATCAATAGATATAGAAAGCACAACAACCTCCTCTTTCTTCTCTTCAAGCTCTCTCATTAGCTCTTCATGTTTCTTCATCATCGAACAGTTCATTGAATCAACCACTTCTTCGCTCTGCATATGTAAAAACAATCTCATCACACTTGCTTCCAGACACAATCTCATATCAAATTCCTCCTCTTTATCCTGCAAAACACTTAAACGCTCAGTGATGGAAGCTTCAGTCTTCCTTTCACTTTCTCCAAACAGCCTCACTCGCTCTTCCAGCTCCACAATCCGTTTCTTCACAGTAATATCTCTCAACTCCATTTCCTTATCATATTCCTCCCAGAACTCCAGAATCGATGTAGCATTCTCTTGAACCTGACTCATAAATCGTTCTCCTAAATCCTTATCTATCCCCAAGCTTCTGAAACCTTTTACCCTGAATTTAATCACATGAAACAAAACCTAGCTAAGAAACCAACAATCCATAATCAAAATCCCTTTTTGGCTCTCCAAATCGGATAAAGCAACGATAAGTTCGGAGGAAAAGAAAAGAAACAAACCAAGTTTCAGGTTCTCCATTTGACGATGGCTTTAAACCCTTCTCCGGCATATCTTGTGGTGGTGGTGAAGAAGAATATACAGGTTCCATGAATAAAAGCTTCGTTATCTGTCAAAAAAAAAAAGCAAAACTGTTTGAGAATGTACAATAGGAAGAAGGAGAAGAAGAAGAACAGAAAGTTCAAATTTTTTTAGAAACCTTTTTAGTCTCTCTGTGTTTTTTCTAAGAAAAAGTTCAAATATTCCTAAAGAAGAAAAAGAAGAGCGAAATATGATCACAAGTTTTACATGAAATGAAAGACAGAGATGACTTCTTTTAAGGCATTTATCTTATGACCGTTAGATATAAATAATCTCATCCGTCAGATTAGAAGATAACGTTAGATACGTCAGATCATAAATGAGTAAAGGGCAGTGACGTCACGGTCAATTGTTTCGTAAAGGGCTTCAAATTTAGAATAAGCCCATTATTATGTTATCACTATAGCCCATTAACGTTAGTTGAAATAATTACTAAGCCCAATAGATATTTTTAGTGACACTAGGCCCAATAGATTTAATTTGTATAAGAACAGTATGTATTTTTTTGTTTTCAACTGCACTAGTGCCCGTTCCTATTACTGCCAGCAGTGGTTTGATCTCAGGTTCATGAAAATTTGTAAAAAGAGCACTATTACTGGTTCAATTGTATTTGACGATAAGCATAGTATGTATAAAATTAGAAACTCTATTTTTTGCAGAGAATAACAATCAACAAATTAAAATTGTATACTAATAATAATAACAATGTGATAATAGAATGAGCTGATTTATATATTAAAATATTATTTTACGGTTTAATTATATATGATTGTGAACGTGGCTCTGATTATGTGATAAATTTACTAAAAACATGCACATTTGCATATCCAGAGATCGAGTTATGCTATTTATGTTAAGTTAAAAGTTGATTAATGGATCCGCTAGTTATGATCCAATGTTGAGAAAAAATATTACTACAAAAAATTAGATGTGTCATTTATTTTATTTATTTTATGAGTTTTAATTGATACAACTACTATTTATATCACTTATAAAAACGATTCTAAAAATAATGACTCAAATAATTAGTGTTAATTTTAAAAATTGACACAAATATTTTTATTATATTATACGTGAAGTCATATTTGATTATAAAAGTTACAATAATAACGTTATTTGTTGTAAATGATGTACTATTTATTAATAAATAACTTTATACAGTAATGTTCATTTAAGTAATACAAAATTATTATATTTATGTTTGTTTTGTAGTGAAGTGATTAAATGAATGTGAGAACTATGATCCATCAACTCATAAAGGTACAAGATGGATGGGATAAAAACAAAAGATAATAATGAAAGAAGTAAATAAAATAGTGAAAAAAAATATAAATGAATAAAACAAAAATTGAGGGGAAAAAGATAAGAAGGTTTGAGGAAAATGACAAAGAATAATAAAGAAGAAAGTGACAGCTGAGGTCATGAATTTGAAACCCTAATAAGGACAATAAACACATCAATTTATTTTTTAATATTAGCTTTTTAGATGATAATTAAACACAAGCTGGTCTCCATTCATCTTGACCCCCAATTTCGTTTGCTTCCTAATTTTTGTTTTATTTTTTTTTTTTACAAAACACATACTTTTTTCAACAATTAGATCGACAAGACACGATCCATATCTTAGCCCATATCCTAAAATCTCTTTTAATTTTACTAGTGTAGTGGAAATTAATCGAACTTATTAGCTGGATCCTCCTAACCATCAGACTGAGAGTAACTCCAAAACACATGTCTTAAATAAAATAAAATAAATATTTGAATTTTTTTCTTATATAGTTTTATCTGTAACAGATATAATTAGCAAAATTATATTATTCTTTGGAATTATATTTTGGTAGAATTCCAATATATTAACTAACAGTCTGATTCATTGACTATTAACTAAGTTCGTAATAATATAGATGGTACAACTCAATCTCTAAATATATAAATACATTTATTTTTAATAAATTCAGCATCTACCAATAAGCTAAATGATATTTGCGCCTCAAAAGTTTGTTTAACAATTTTAATTTTTGTTGTTCTTCGTTTTAAATTACAAAATTGATTTTATTACTTCAGATTTTTAGACAACTATTCTTTGTAAAACTTTTCATGAGCTAGTTAGTTGTCTTCACTAATATAATGATAATCATTTAATTGACAATAATAGATTTTCGTAGAAAAATATTAAATTAAAATATGTAAATACTTGATTAAAAGTATGTCATCCAATATTTATTTAGTTAAATTTATAAATTAAATACTTTTTATTATGCATATCCATCCATTTCTGTGATAATTTAGTTATATAAGTTTAGTTTGGTAATAACAAATAGGGTTTGAATGTGAATAGATAGTGATAGAATTGAATATACAATAAATACATCAAGATTTATAAGTCTCAATCAACTTCTACAAAAACAATAGAAAAACATCTACATATCAAGTCTCTATCATTTTACTTTTTTCATAATTTTAAGAACCAATTATATGTACTTTATTGAAATTTGCCGACGTTAATTAAAACTTTTTACCGACAATACTTTAATATATTCAACAAATTTCACGACTGAGATTGTGATACTCATTACATTTCTTAGATAATGTTAATTTTTATTTTATTTTGTCGTTATTTGGTAAGTGTTGTCAAACAATGACATGAACACAATTATAGTGACTGTACAGAATTATAATATTTTTTTTTCTTTTTTTTCTGGCCCACAGGATTTAATTTAGAAAATTAGCTTACGCATTCTATTAACAAGACGTCATTAATGAATTTATACCATTTATTCATAAAGTTGTAGAATATAGTTTATTCTATTTTCCAAAACGAATATACATAAAACATAAAGCATATTGATGACATGTTGAGCATGATTTGTTACATCCAAATTTCATTATTTTGATTTGTTTTCTTAAATTGTGTTCTTTAAATTAAATAGACTTATGTTGATATTTTTGTATATTATTTTTGAGATATTGGTTTAGAGGTCTGAAACTTGAACCAAAACTGATCTGAACTAAAATAACTGAAACCGATAAAATACTCAAAAAGATCATAAATTTATGTATCCAAAAAAGTGAACTCAAACCAAAACTAAATCAATAACAAAATTTTAGCTTTTTGAAGTTTTCTATTGGTTTTTTAATTTGAATATACTTAAACTTTGATCTATGTTGAACTGTATCTGAAAAATAAAAAATATTCAAATAACTCTTAAATCATGATAATCGAAATACTGGATTATATGAACCGAACCCGATAAAATACCATAATATACGCTAAATCTATATACCCGCAAAATCAAATCTAAACCTAAATCAGAATCGGATCAAGAATCGAATTTATACATGGTATATTTTTATTAAATATAATTTAGCTTTTTCTGAATTTTTGTATTAAATATTTATTATTTTGAATTTTTATATAAAAAATTGTATAATAAAATTCACTTTAAGCTTATTTTTAAGAGTAGTTACAAATCATATGTTAATTTTATCATAATTTATCACACGATTAAAATGAAAGTGTCTCTCGCTTTAATATATAACATTATATGAAATACTGTTTTACGAATACATTTATGAAATAATTATCTAGAATGCCCTTTAGTCAAAACTATTTCTACAAAATGCCTTCTTTTTGCAATCTCATCGAGAATGTTTTCTTTTCAAAACTATTATATGAAATGCTCTCTTTTAATTGTAGACATGGACAACACATCCACTTTTAATTAAAAACATGAACAACATGTTCATTTTTAATTAAAGACATGGACAACGAGTTCATTTTTAATTAAAGACATGGACAACACATTCACTTTTAATTAAAGACATGTACATAAGTCTAAATTGTGTCATATTTGTTTATGTAAATGTAAAGACATGAACTTAATTTGTAGAACGAGAACACAAAGACCTGGACAAGAAAACATCAGCATGAGACATGGACATGTGATGATACAAAAAAGGTATTTTATATAATTAGTTACTTTTTTTTGTCAACTAGCCTAGTGACTTTTTAATTCTCCTACTTATATTGCAGATAGGGGGTTCGATCCCTGGTGCCTTGAGAATTTGTAAAGTGACTATACCACTAGGTCACCTATCTTCGACATATAATTAGTTACTTAAAAAGGCATTTCCGATAAAATTCCCTAGATTTATTTATGGATATTTGAAAACAATTATCATTTTTATTAATCTTCTTATTAATTTTTTCTAGTTCATTATATAATTATAATATTACTAATCAATATCCATATTCAAACGAAATTCGTTATAATTTTTTTTACTAACTACTATTCCTAACTACTCGTTCTCAAATAACTTTCAGTTTTATCGTTTTCTTCAAACGTTATTAGTGATAAGATAAATAGATAAATCCACAAATATTTTTTTTTCTTTTGTCAATCTTATTATAATTGGATCGACAAGACCGATTCATAGTTTCCGCTTATTTTGTAAAATCACTTATTTATTTCTCCTTATATTAGAGAAGAATCGAACCATGGTGCATGATTTCTAAAAAAATTCCTCATAATTTAAACAACATTTATTACAATTTTTTAAACTAACTAATATGTCTTACTACTCATTTTCAAATAATTTTGTTTTGAACTCTCATTTTTACAACGATTATCACTGATAATATTAAAAAAAAAACATTATACAATTGCTTTAGTATTCTTTTTCTCTTTACAATTTTTTTATTTATAATTTTCTAAAAAATATTCTCTCTTTTGTGTTTGTGACACTTTATCATTTTTACGAATAAACTATTGAATATTTGTTTAAAGGCCCACTTAAACAGTCCACGCAACCTTCCCTACTCGTCCTTCCACGCGTTCCACTGTTCGCGTACGTTAACACTAAGCCTCTAGCATCCATGCTAAAATACGCTGATATTCCTTCTCTTATCCTCCACCTCTTGACCGAATATATTAACCCTTTTGTTTATACTTCTCTTTAACTTCGCTTAATTCCTTTTGATCTCCAGTTTTTATAAGCACTACAGGAGGTTTTCCTTTCACATCACTTCTCAAACTCACGATTTCTCACTTCTTCTCTGCAAAATTCGATCTGGGTTTTCGTGTTTCTCTGTTGTTTTTGATTAGTAAGATTTCAAAAAACTATATTTATTTCGTCTTCAATGGCTGCGAGTGATGAAGTTAATCTTATTGAGAGCAGAGTAAGTTTGTTTTCAGCTTCTTTATATATGTAAATATGTTTATTCATATGTTTGCGATTATGGAGTGAAGATTTATCCGTGATTTTGACATGGGTCTTTTTCGATTTCCAGTTGTTGATGTTCTTTTAGCTTTCGTTTGTGTTTGAGTTTATGTAGACTAACTTATGGAGTTTGATTGGGTTACATCAGTTTCTTTTATTAGAAAACAAAAATTGAATGCTTTTGAGACTCCAAATCGTTTCAGATGATGAAACGTGTCGTTTGTTTTTATAGTTCTTATTTTATAATCTCTGTGTTTTTCTTTCTTCTTGTATTTGGTTTTGAATCTGAGTGTTGATAATCAAAATTCGTGATCGAATTTCTGTCTCAAATTCATCTTGCTCTCTGTTTGATTGGATTATACCGTTAAAGAACCAAAAGTTTACACTTTGATGCCTTAATCGATTTCATGATCTTTATATTGGTGTTTTTCTGTGGCTATAAATGACTAAACTAAGTTATCTGATTCTTTTGATCTGGGAATTTGTGTTTGTTTGAATGCAGACAGTGGTTCCTCTGAATACATGGGTTCTAATTTCCAACTTTAAAGTAGCGTACAATATCTTGCGTCGACCAGATGGTACCTTTAATCGACACTTAGCCGAGTATCTGGACCGTAAAGTCGCTGCAAATGCCAACCCGGTTGATGGGGTATTCTCATTTGATGTACTCATAGATCGCAGGATCAATCTTCTTAGTAGAGTCTATAGACCAGCATTTGGAGATCAAGAGCAACCTCCTAGTGTTTTAGATTTAGAGAAGCCTGTTGATGGTGATATTGTCCCTGTTATATTGTTCTTCCATGGAGGTAGCTTTGCTCATTCTTCTGCAAACAGTGCAATCTATGACACTCTTTGTCGCAGGCTTGTTGGTGTATGCAAATGTGTTGTTGTCTCTGTGAATTATCGGCGTGCTCCTGAGAATCCTTACCCTTGTGCTTATGATGATGGATGGATTGCTCTTAATTGGGTCAACTCAAGATCTTGGCTTAGATCTAAGAAAGACTCAAAGGTTCATATTTTCTTGGCGGGCGATAGTTCAGGAGGTAACATAGCACATAATGTGGCTTTAAAAGCGGGTGAGTCTGGAATAAATGTATTAGGAAACATTCTGCTGAATCCAATGTTTGGTGGGAATGAGAGAACAGAGTCTGAGAGACGTTTGGATGGGAGATACTTTGTAACTGTTAGAGACCGAGATTGGTATTGGAAAGCGTTTTTACCTGAGGGAGAAGATAGAGAACATCCTGCGTGTAATCCATTTAGCCCGAGAGGAAAGAACTTAGAAGGGTTAAGTTTTCCAAAGAGCCTTGTGGTTGTCGCTGGTTTGGATTTGATTCAAGATTGGCAATTGGCTTACGCAGAAGGACTCAAAAAAGCAGGTCAAGAGGTTAAGCTTATGCATTTAGAGAAAGCAACTGTTGGGTTTTACCTCTTGCCTAATAACAACCACTTCCATAATGTTATGGATGAGATTTCTGCGTTTGTAAACGCTGAATGCTAACGCAATGTTGAAGAAAGGAGGCTGATTTAACAGAGCCAACAAGTCTTTCAAGTTTCAAACTAACAAAACAGGTGAATGCTTGTGGATTCTCTCTCGAGTAGTTTTGTTTTTGTGTTTAGTATCTTTAGTGTGTGGTGGTTTCCGACAGCGTTTGTGAGTCTTTTAGATCGCTGGATTCTGAGTAAAAGAACAGCCAAAAGCACGTTCAGAGACTTGGAAAGGAACAAAGCAGAAGTAATGTTTCTCCTCTTTTTCTGGTCTGTAATGTTTGGCTTTTAGCTTTTAGCCTTTAGCTTATTTCTTAACATAAAGCTGATTTTTCAGCATGGGAGTGGTAATTAATATATAAAGAATGTATGTTTATACAAATTGTAGTGGTTTTGGTATATGTAGGCTTTGTAGTTGTTTAATAGAGTTATTATCTTGTATTATATATTTGTCTTCTTTTCGATCGCACTATATGAATTTAACAAATAGTAAGCATTGTATGTGTGATAACATAAGGAAGTTTTTGTTTGTATATGTGAGGAATCTTGGTACAAATGATAGAAACAGCTAAAAGCTTGTGGAAACAAGAAAAACGAGTTTATTCAAAAGGACAAAAACACAAAAATGTACAGAAAATGTGGAGTCCACTGACCATATATGGAACTGAGCAAGAGTATGTAAACTCTTTTCACAAAAGAGAACGTGACATGAAGAATGTGGGCTATATTTGTCTTTGGATTATGAACTACCAAAATAATCCTTTTATATAAAAGCCTCAATCATTGCTTGTTTTTAGTCACAGACCAACTACAAGACTAGGAAGTTACTTAGCAGAGATGGTTTATATTTTATATTATAGTTGGCCAAGAGTGAGATCTGAACAACATTATTTGCAGGTATGAGTTAAAAGCTCATATGGTACTGACAAAAACTCATATGTGGTAGGTGATATCATAAGGGTGGTTAAAGTGCAAAACCACACACACATATTTTATTCACAACTTATTCAACAACAACCATATGAGATATACTTTACTCTTTTAACTTGTTTTCTTTTTAATGAATCTGAACACTAAACTACTAAGCCTTACCAACTGAGATCACTCATGTCCTGTATATTTAACATAACTCGCATCTTTCACAACATCAGTTCGGTTATAAGCTATGAGCTCTCGTAGCCTCGTCTTCCTTTTCCTTCTCCTAACATCAAACAACTTGTGAAGCTTTGGAAGAATAAGGTGGGTCGACTTAATGTTGCACTGAACTTACCTTTGACTGTGTTTCTTCAACAAATTGTTGCAAATCATCTCCTTTAAGAATTTTTGCGCCACATCCAGGTGTTCCAACTGAACCAACAGCCTCTTCATCCACCAGAACCGCCTTTATACACTGTGATCCTTCCGTCATGCTATCAGGTACCTATTTAGGATTCAGACATAATATTTCAAAGTTTGATTGATGTAGTACATGTGTTTTCAATAGAATATCTAAGTTGAAGTATCAAAGTCAACGCATTCGTCATACCTCAAACATTGCTTCGGTGAGTATACTTTCTAGTATCGACCGTAAGCCACGTGCACCAGTGTTCTTTGACATAGCCTTCCTGGCGATTAGCCTTGTTGCCCCTTCATTAAAGTGCAGTTGGACCTTACGCATAATCCACACACCAAAGAGGGTTTATAACAGAGGGAAGAGGCATATATAAGTATCCTGGTTTAGTTAAAAGATTTACATTGTTCATGCGAAACAATTTCTTGTACTGTTTACCCAATGCATTCTTAGGCTCTATGAGAACCTGCATAAGGAACCAGAAAAGTATAACTCATAACAGGGAAAGTTGCCTGAAACAAAGTGATTTGAAGGAAACTCCAGATGCAATCTAATCCAGCTTTACTCTCTTGAGTGGACAAAGATAAACAATAAGAAGCCAGGACAGGACATTTAAGAGAGTTTTAACGAACACTCAATGACTTTTCCTTATTAAACACCAAAGTAAAAACTAAATGACAGAAGATGTTTGAAATCCATTTTATTAGCAAAAATAGGTAGAATCAAGCTACCTGTACAAGCTGATCTTCATTTAATGCTGATAAGCTAACTAAGATGGGTAACCTTCCAACGAACTCAGGAATGAGACCATAAGCAACAAGATCTTCACTTTGTAACTACAACAACATTATTATACGTACCCTTTTTATCAGAAAATGAACAAGTTGCATTGGATCGAGATTAAATATAAACTAGCATAAAACTTAATGAGTCATGTGTGAATGTATATCTTACAGATTCCAGCAAGGAAGATGATACTGAAGCACTGCTGAACCCAGAAGTATTCATGTTTGTACGAACAGAAGCACCAAAACCAATAGAGGCATCATGTTGCCTAGGTCAAGAGAAATATGCATATATATAACATTCAAGCCCAACAACACGGAGAGAAAGATAGAACAGAAGCCTGTGCCGAGTCTATAAGACTTGAGAAAGTTACCTTTCGGAAACAGTTTTCTCCAGATCAATAAATGCTCCACCACATATAAAAAGGATGTCTTTTGTATCCATCTGTATATTTGGTTATTGCCAAAAACGTTCAGCTTTTCATGACTAAGGTATTTGACTGACGATGTCACAAAAGAGTTTCTAAGATTTTCAGAATCAGAAGAAAATTTATAGGAAGAGATTTTCATGCATTACCTGAATGCTATCTCCTCGAGGATCTCTTCGTAATCCTTTCTCAGGAATAGGGACACTGACAACCTGAATATTTATTTTTTTATTATGGCTGGAATTTTCAAATTTTTGGATCAACTAGAATGGCAAATGCTATAATCAAATTCTCACCCTAAAACATTTATTTAGCTATTTCCTAATCAACAATGTCTGAACATGCCTTAAGCTAATTATCATGGCATCGAGTATAGGCTGTAGGCAATATATATTAGCATTATAAAAGTGAATACACCTAGTGTTCTGTTCCAAACATGCAGGCTAATTTCAAATGAGACTACGCATATGCACATGAAAAATTTGATCCCAATCTGAATCAACAAAAAGGTGAATAGAGAAACATTCCACATCTAAACGCAGCTGAGAAGATAAAAGAAACAGAAAAGGCTTACAGTTCCTTCCAGCAATTTTAGCAACGACTGTTGGACACCTTCTCCAGAGACATCTCTACCACCATTTGAGCCATGAGACTGACAGAGAAATGTAGGTTGCTAAGTATCGCATATCCACCAAATCAGAGACAAATATAATGAGTGAAGAGAATTCAGACCTTCATAGTCATCTTATCAACTTCATCAATGTATACTATTCCCCTTTGAGCTTCTTCTACATTGAACCCAGCTTCCTTCAGCAACCAAATATCCAGCTAACATTAGCTTCTAAAAAAACAATCAAAAGGAACACTGGAAATTGCAAGCATGTGCAACAAGATCTTCTGGAATCACAAATAATGGACCTAGAAGAAATTATTGATAAGATATTAATGTTCTAAAATGTTAGTCAGCTAAAAGCTATCTAGTAAGCATTTTTTACAGTTATATGTCAAAAGAAGCTATACACGTATCGTAAAACGAAAAACATAATATGAGGTAAGAGCAAGCCATACCACATATAGCTTGTACAGTATCGATTCCACATCTTCACCAACATAACCAGCCTGGATAAGCAGTTTAGTTATGCTAAGAAAAAACTTGTGTAAAGATTCCTTCCCGAAGAAGGTTATTGCATTATTCAAGTATTTGTCAAAGTGATAACTAGATAAAGGACTGTAAGACATCTTAGGAAGCCTGATAGTTCCCGGATGTACAACATGCTACAATTTTGGGTTACTTTTTTTTTTTTGAACTGGGTAAAAGAGATTAGTTAACAACTTGCCTGAGTCAATGAAGTCGCATCAGCAATGGTGAATGGCACATTGACAATACGCGCTAAAGTTTTTGCCAGTAAAGTCTTTCCTGTTCTTATAAATAAGCAAGAGACAAAAAGGCCAAGATCAGTGTTATACTAGGCAAATATCCTTGTCATACTAAACAGTAGCACTAAGTATATTCAAGAACAGTATGGGCAAAGGACACACACAGCTCGAGCAATATTTCGCACCTGAACCAGTAGGGCCAAGCAACAAGACATTGCTCTTATCCAGCTCCACATGATCAATATTATCATCCTCCATATCAAGGTTATCTGATCCTAAAGAAGACCTGGAATTCAAAAATGAGTAGAAGAACTGAGTTTTGCTGTGACGCATATGGAGAATCAGATTGATAAGGGCATGGAAGAGAAACCCTTTTTTCCGGGAAGCATGATATATTCTTTTGTAATGATTATAAACAGCCACAGAAAGCACCTGCATAAAGGAAAGATGTTTAAACAAGAATCTAATTTTTATAACATAGGTGGTAAATTGGTAATGGAAGTAAGAAGAAGCTAAGACCAGACTGGACCAGACCTTCTTTGCCTTTTCCTGACCAATGACGAACTGATCAAGCCCCTGACAGATTTCCTTAGGCGTCGGAAGCTTCGTCACGGATTGCTTCTCTTTAGTATTGTCATCTTCCTCCTCCTCTTCCTCCTCTTCTTCGCTTCTAAGACCTTGAATTTTCCAGTTTCTTGGGAAAGATTTCCGAGCAACTCGATCATCATCATCATAATCATCATCACGTTCATCTGTTCCTTTAACCTTACCTAGTTCAATAAAGCTCCCTTGCAAAGGAGACAGCTTAAATGGTCTGAAGTAAAATGCAGTTTTGCATTGAGAACAGAAATTAACAGCTTGATAAATTCCTGGTTCTCTCGCGGTTAAAGACAATGGACGATTAGAGAAGACGATGCGCATCTGAGCAGAACAGCGAGGGCAATTGACGTCACTTCGAATGTGGTCATAATCTTCTCCACCGCCGCCGCCGCGGCAAGAGTCCCAAATGCGACGGGAGAAAGTGGAGGAGGAAGGGATTAAGGTGTTGGAAGAAGAGCGTTGAAGCGGGATGTGAGGGAGAGAATCAACTGAGAGAAGGAATCTGAAATTGCGAGAGAGAAGAGAAGATGTCGTCTTCCTCGAGACAAATCTGGAAATGGATAAACTACAAAACATCTCTGACACCAAAATTCAACCAAATCGTCTCAATCCCAAAAGGATTTCAATCGTAACAAAAAATTGAAAGCTTTTAAAACCCCAAAAGTTTTTTTTTTATTCCTTAGACCCCAAAAGCTTTAAGCTTAATGAAACTAAAGAACAGACCAAGAATTTTCAAACTCTCTTCACAAAAGAGAACGTGACACGAAGAATATGGCTGCCATTGGATTATGAAGTGCCATTGGATTATAAAAGTCTTAATCTTTGCTTCCTTACAAGAGAAGAATTTCATATTGTAGTTGCCGAGAGTGAGATCTGAACAACATGATTTGCAGCTATGAGTTAAAAGCTCATATGCTACTGAACAAACTCGAATGTGGTAAGTGACATCAAAAGGGTGGTTAAGGGGTAAAACCATTCTGTGGCAATTAACGAGTCCTAGCGGCGTAGGCAAAAGATGCAGCAGCAACAATTGTTGTCACAGATGAGACAAGTGTCCAGAAGCTCTGCTTCTTGTGTGCCTCTTCTATTGATTGTTTCATTGTCTCAGCTTCTTTCTTCATTTCCTCGATTATGTCCTCTTTGTGTTTGAACGCTTTCTCTACCGATTCTAGCTCCAACTTGTAGGACTTGGTTCCACTTTGTTCCTCTTGTTGCTCGCTAATGACACTATCTTCTCGGTACTCTGATTGAGACAGCATAGACGCAGCGCTCTTTAGCATCACCAAGCTGCGCTTTGCATCCAGTCCAGCGATTTCCAGGTCTGATTTCAAAGAATCCATAGCTATTTTTAGCTCTACAAGCTCCTTTTCGAGCATAGCCTTTTCGCCTTTCAATGTTTCAGATTGACGTTCTAAATCATTCTTCGATGTATATAAACCCTGGCGCTCAGTCTTAATTTTCTCAAGCTTTTCTAGAGTTATTTCAATCATCTTCTCTGACTTTAAAACCTCTGCCTTAAGATCCTCTTCATGTATTTTCTTCTCATCAAGTGCCTTATTAGCTTCTTCCCTTTTAAGCTCAACTTGCGCAAGGGCATCCCTTAGCTGACCAACTTCGCGGCTAAGCTTATCGTTAGTCTTGGTTTTATCATTACAATCCTTTTTTAGCACAGCAACGGCATGCATAAGCTCATCAGCCTTTTGATTCAACTCAACAAGTTTTGCCTCCCGACTAAAAATACCCTCCTGAAGCTCAATCTTTTCCCGGGACAACTGGTCAATCAACTTCTGATTATCAGATGACTGCACATTGACCATTTTCATCTGTTTCTCAACTGAATCTTTCTCGTCCATTAACCTCTCAAGCTTAGCTTCCTTGAGAGTTTTCTCTTTCCCTAATGCATCAATTTGCACCATCATTGCTTTCTCTTTCTCCATAGATTCATTAAGATTCTTCTCCAATCCGATAACTAAATCCCTCAAAACCATCTCTTCCTTTGTCAAACTTTGCACTGTCTCATTCAACTTGTCTAACTTCTTCTCCAACTCCTTGATTTCCCCCTTTTGATCAATCGTTACAGTCTCCATCTTATCCTTCAAACACAAAAGCACTTTGATTTCTCCCTTCAGTACATCAATCTCCTTCTTATTCTCCTCAATTGTCTTCTCCAGATCAATCTTCTCCCTCTTTAAACCTTCAATCAACACTTCACTCATTCTCCTCTCTTTCACCAATCTATCATTTTCAGAAGTTAATCTCCCAATCATTACCTCCAAATTAGATTCTTTTTCCTCCAACAGAATCACACACTCCTTCAATTGATTCACCTCATCACACTGCAAATCAAACCCATTCTTAATCAAGTCCCTCTCATCACATACCTTCCTCATCTGTTCCTTCTCAATCCCCAGCTTACCCATAAGCTCATTCGTTTCCCCTTTCAAAACCATAATCTCGCTCTCACTCTCACTCTTCTCCCTCATCAACCTATCTACTCCAACACCCATTTCTCTAAACCGGTTCTCAACAAAATCAATAACCAAAGCCAATTCAATCTTCAACCCAAAATTCTCATCACTCACCTGATCTAACTCGTCCCGCAAACCCGTTTTCTCCGTACCATAGCGAGCCAACTCAGTCTCCAATTCATCTTTAGCCTGAACAAGCGAATCAATTTGCTCTCTTTTCTCCACAGTCTGCTTAACAAGCATCGCGTTAAGAGACTTCAAATTCTGGACTTTCTCCTGCGAACAGTCCTGTTCTTCCATGGAAAACTGACGGTTGAGTACCGTGACTTTCTTGTCACTCTCGAGAGGCTTCTGTTCATGGCTTTGTCGGTTATCATTAGCGGAATCGTTACTCTTACGCGACGCTTTCTTCTTCGTCATTGTTTTGGGATCCTCAAAGCTTCAAAATCGATGACGAAGATTAGAATTTTGGGGATTTTCAATGTTTAAGTCTTTAAGAGTAGAAAGATTAGAGAGATTGGAGAAGATAAAGAGACGAAACGTTTTTGGGGGTAAATTTTGTAATTTCAAAATTCGGGGCCCAGAATTTAATAAAGATATTTTCAAAGAGCCAAACATTGCACGTGATTGTCACGTGATTTCGGTATTTTCGGTTGAACCGCACATACATTAAACCAAATTTGGTTTACAAATATCAATTTCGTTCAATTTCATGAAGCCAAAGCAACCTCTCGAATATGTTCAAGATCTCTCAAATACTTAGTGGAATTATATTCAACAGTATCTAATAATTCTTCAGAATAAGTTCGTTGCATCATCTTTCTCTTAGCTTCTCTTGGAGTCACAACAACACCATCATTACCTTGTAATAATTCCACAACCTGTAACACACAAATCTTGGTTTACAAAAATCTGAAATTGGATTGGTAACCAAAACTAAACCGGAATGGATTCACATTGTACCTGACTCATTCGAGGTCGTAGAAGAGAAGATTGGTCAACACATAAAGAAGCTGTAGAAGTTAACCGGATAAGCTCTTCTCGGTTATACTCACCTCCGAGTGATGGATCCACCAATTTTTCTATCTCACTTTTATCTAGTAACGGTTTAGCCTGTGACCATGTAGAAAAGGAAACATTGTTTAGATCCAATTGACAGTGAACCGGTCTGGTTTAGCTCAAATGTGAAACCGGTTTACTCACCCATAAGACAAGGCTGTGTTGAAAATCGTCTATAGCTGGATGACCAGTTATGAGCTCCAAGAGTAGAACTCCAAAGGAGAAAACATCGGTCTTTTCATCGACAATTCCATGCATGAAATATTCTGGTGCAAAGTACCTAAAATGTCATAGAACCAACTTCCATTAAACCATTCAAGCAAAGCTTTTACATTAGACACATTTTCAAATCATTACCCGAATGTTCCTTCGAATTTGGTTACATTATGGTGAGTCAAGTGCTTAGGAAGCCATTTAGCTAACCCGAAATCGCAAATCTGAGGCTGGAAATCCTCTGTAAGAAGAATATTATCAGCTTTGATGTCTCGATGAATGATTCGTCTTTGACATTTGTCATGAAGATACATCAATCCATCTGCTGTTCCTAATGCAACCTTGTAACGTCTGCTCCAAGTAAGCTTATCTTTTGATGGTCCTGCAAAATGAAAACAGAGGATTTACAGTCACTTAGAACCAGTTTGTGTTTAAAAGTGTTGGAATCTTTGAGTTAAGTTTAGGAGATGGAGATACAAACCATGAAGAAGAGAGCCTAAGCTTCCATGAGGAGATAACCGAAACACAAGATGCATTCCACCTTCAGTACAACAACCAATGAATTTAGCTGTGTTTGGATGATCAACATGAGCTATAATCCCAATTTCAGACAGAAACTCTGATGTTTGTTCCTCCGGTGTGCCTTTAGTCAAGCGTTTAACCGCTATTAGCTTCCCTTCCGGAAGAATTCCTTGATACACCTCTGCATAACCTCCTCTTCCGATAATGTTTTCTGCAAACATTGTTGTAGTGTTCTTAATCAAATGTGAGAATATCCCATATCGGGAGTTTGAATGGGACTTGAGTACTATATATAAGATAAGAGCCTCTCCACTCATTAGTTTTGAGTTGGAAGCCCTTTAATTCTACATGGTATCATAGCCTGAACACACCTATCCCACCCGAACCGATTTTGCCTATCGAAAGAGACCTGATTAATTTGATTGAATTGTTGAGACTACTGCCTAGACGGACCATTGTCTCAAGAAGGGTGGGAGGACATCCCACATCGGGAGTTTGAATGGAACTTGAGTTGGAAACCCATAATTCTACATGGTATCAAAGACTGAACTCACCCGAACCGATTTGGCTCATCGAAAAGAGGCCTGTTTAATTTGAAATTGAATTGTCAAGACTAATGGTTAGCTAGACGGGCCATTGTCTCAAGAGGGTGTGAGAATATCTCACCTCATGAATTTGAAATGGATTTGAGTACTATATATGAGATAAGAGTCTATTCATTCATTACCAATTAAGTTTTGGGTTGAAAGCCCATAATTCTACATTAAAGTTGCAGTAGCACTCAAACAGTCTCTTAAGTTAAGTTGTAATACCTGGATTGAAATTGTCGGTTGCAGTTTCAATTTCGGTGATTGAGAAGTTATGAAGAGATGATTGGAAATTGTAGATATCATGAAGAATCGAACTACTGATATGTGGATCTGCATTTTTGTTGCGTCTACAGATTGTTTGAGCACCTCTTAATGGAGGAAAAGAAGCTAGACGTTTCATGGATCTACGTTTCCATAGCTTAAAGAACTTTCCCCAATTCGAATATGCTCTATGATTCTTATCTGCTTCTGTGTGTTCATTAGCTTCTTTGTTTTGAGGAGGGTCCTCAAAAGAAGATGAGCCTGAAGAAATCGAGCATCGGTTTAAACAGGCTTCGAGGGTTCCTCTTGGTGATGTAGGGTCTTGCTTCTCTTTCTCCACCTCTAAGCATCTTAGATCTGAGAAGAAAAAGACAACTATGAACATTGAGAAGCAGAGGTTTCTTAGGGAACAAGCAATGATTATAAAAACAGAGGAATCGAAAAACAGAGTTGTTACCGTGAGCCGAATTAGAGTTCGTGAGAGAAGCCTTTGCTTGTTTGTGTTTTGTCGTATGAATTGTGTCATTAGAATCTTCTTCCGTGACATAACTCGAATATTTAGAGTTAAACCTGCTTCAAAAGATTCATAATAAAAGAACAAACAAATGTTGATTCTTCTGTAAATTTTCCAGGAAAACAATAGAAAATGTAAGCAAAAGAAGAAACTTTCAGACATCGATTTCATGGGTACAGACAGAACATAATCAAACATATATAAGTGCTTTGATCAAATTATTACGTTGGTAGAATACAGCACAAAGGAGAAACTTCATTGCTTTGAGCTACCGCCATGAAATAGTTTTATTCTCTGTGAAAATTTCTGAAAAAATCAGAGAAGAAATAGAAAAAAGTTTAGAACTTTGGAGTTGGTCTCGAGACACCCGAAAGAAAAGGTTTTGTCTTTGTGTTTGGAATTTGATTACTAATTTAATAGATTTTTGTGTCGACCAATAGTAAAGCTATTACGCTATTAATTAGAGTCTAATACAACTAAATGCTAAATTTGGGCAATGCTTTTGATTGTGGATTGATTGCAGAAAGGGTCCGAAAATGTCGCTTCCTTTGTCGTCTCTTTAAACTAATATCCACTAATATAAGTTTTTTAATGGTTAAATCAGTTACCAAATCATTTCTAGACTCAATACTTGAATGTTGTGTAAAAGAAGGGACATGGATCATTAATGAAAATCTTGTTAGGTATTGTTCTGTTCTATCAAATCATGATCCGCATTAACTTTACCAATGATTAAATAGTTTTTTTTTTCCTGATTGGAAGATTGCTCCTTGTACGTAGATTCTTATGACTCTGGTCAAGTATATATTTAGGTATGTGGTCTACAAATATTGGCCAAATCCGGAGCAGTAGCAGAGCTAGAAAATTGATCTGAAAACTGATGTATGAGGTTAAAAGATTTCTTTTTCAAAAAAACTTATAGATTTAATCTTAAGAAAATATCATTACAAATGTAGTTATATTAGCAAGTGGCCTTTAACCTAGTGACATGCAATAAATCTACTAAAGACAGGTGCACCTGCACATCTTAGGATCGAGTCTTGCTGTCTGCATTATGCAAGAAGTTGACTAATAAACCGGCTAATTGTGGTCTAATGTTGACAAAAAAAATGTAGTTATATTAAAGATATATCATATGTTTACTCAAATTCGAAAGTTTTGTATCACTCTTTCATTTGTCACGTTATCAAGTACCTGTTTTACAATGAAACAATAAGAGAATCACTAAAATAATGTATCGTCCATATAATTATGCAAATTCTTCTTCATCATATTCATCCAAAAGCTTTTTTACAACACTATCCATAGCCTGCAAAATCCCGGTTATTCATCCAGATCCAGACCTAAACCACAACACTTCAAAAATCACCGGAACATTATTCGGATATTGTAAAAGTTGAGTAAGTCTTTCGATTCAAGAGAACCCTAAATGTTTACCTTATTTAATCGCAGAGTTTGCCATGTAAACAACTACGTTGCAAAAAAAGCTAAGCACTAGATTAGTGAGAAATATCGCTCTCGAGACTAAGAAACAGTCTAAAGCTAAGATTGAGAAGAAGTCTACGTATATTTTAGATGAACCATTGTGGACAATGTATTCTAGAAAAGAGAAAAGTGGTTATGGTATGAGGCGAGAACTGAATGAGGAAGATCTTAACGTGATGAAGTTGTTAAGGCATGTATCTATGGGAGCTGGAGTTTTGCCTGTATACTTGGACCCTGATGGTGAAATGACATATATGAGAGCTCATTTTGAGGTTCTAAAGATTCAAAGACTTATCATATGTTGAGTCCTGAAGAGAATAATGGTTCTGAATTTAGTTTTTTCATTGTCAGAAATAGATTAAATCCGGAGATGCGACAGTCAATCAGTGATAGAGATAAAAAATTATATGTTGCGGTCAAAACCTCCCCCATAAAAAATACATTGGATAGCTGTCTAAAATAAAAAGCAAAGCATAATTTTTTTTTGTTAGTATTGGGCTATTCGCCGACATATTAGCCAAATTTCTGTATAATGCAGACGACATGACTCGAATCCTAGATGTGTAAATGCGCCTGGCAACGGAATTCAATTCTGAAATATGCAAGTGCGCCTGTCTATAGAAGACTTACTATTTGCAACTAAGTTAAAGTCAATTACGTAAACAGTCACTTTAAAATATTTTTTTAATAAGATATTGATTAATAGAATAATAAGGAAGTAATTTGCAAACCATACTTTTAATTTATTGCAACCAATCAAAATTGTGTAAATGAAGACATATTTTTACACTTAAAAAATATTCGAGTGTGCAAAAGACGTGGGACCACTGTGCCACGTGTTGTTTCCTTATTCGCCTACCATCTTTGGACTTTGTAGATGTAACTCAGTTGCAAACTTGCAATATGGATATGGATATGGGTCGGACTTGGGTTTGGAACGACTGATTAACTTCTGATTGTTGTGAGGCCCATTACATTCATTGAATAAAATAAATAAGGCCCAAAAAAAAAGTTGACCGTCAAAACAAGTGAAGTTAAAAGTCAAAAGCCCTAAATTCTTATTTATATATGACCTTCGCATTGAAAGAGTATACAAATTCGGAGTCAATAGTTTGCGTTGCGTCAATGTTGTCACCAGAGAAGAAAAGGAAGAAGAAGACGACATCGACGTCGAAGAAGAAGCCATCACTGATACACCCAGCGACGCCGCAATTGACCCCAATTCCATCACTTCCTGATGATTTGCTGTTGAGCTGCTTCGCACGCGTCTCTAGAATGTACTATCCGACTCTCTCTCTCGTCTCCAAGAGCTTTAGGACTCTGATTAATTCACCGGAGCTTTACCAGATTCGATCATCTTTAGGCCTCACCGAGAGTTGTCTCTATGTGTGCTTAGAGTCTCATCATGACCCTAACCCACTTTGGTACACTCTTTGTCGGAAACCTGATCGAATTCTCAACAATGATATCATTGAGAATAAGAAGAATAAGAAGAAGAGGCCAACTGGGTATGTTTTGGCGGCAATTCTAGATGGTCATGCTAGACCTGTGCATTTGTCTGGTCTTGCTGCCGTTGGTTCGAATATCTACAACATTGGCGGACCCATCGACAAAGCAGACTCTTCTTGCGTCTCCTGGACTGCAAATCTAACACTTGGCGCAAGGCTCCAAACATGCGAGTAGAGCGGTCATATTTAAGACCCAATGTGTTTGATGGAAAGATATATGTAGCAGGAGGCTCCAAAGACTGCAATTCCTTTAACTGGATGGAAGTCTTTGATCCTAAAACCCAAATTTGGGAGTCTATCTGGTGCAGTGGCGTACAGATATGTGGTAATAGTATTTGTAAAAGCGCAGTTATTGAAGGAAAAATCTTCTTGTGTGGATATGATGGGATAATTTACAAACCCAAGGAAGGTACATGGCAACTGGTGGAATGGCATATGAATTTGGATCCAATGAGTTGGGTGTGGTATTATCCTTCTTGTGTGATTGGGAATGTGCTTTACTATTATGATAATGGAGTGTTCAAATGGTATGACATTAAAGAAAGACTCTGGAGAGATTTGAAGGGTGTGAAAGGACTGCCTAGGTTTGCTAGATGTAGTGCAAAGATGGTGGATTATGGTGGAAAGATGGCAGTTTTCTGGGACAAGATTGTGACTTCTAGTGGAGATAAGAACAAGATGATTTGTTGTGCGGTGATTGCGCTTGAAAGGCGCAATAGTGGAGAGATTTGGGGAAAGGTCCAATGGCATGACGTTGTGCTTTCAGTCCCCATGTCATATAAAGTGTATTCTGCTCTTGCTCCTATCGTTTGATGAATGATCTACTACAAGACAGGACTTTAAATATGGTTAATGTTAATGGTTGCCGTGGGTTGGGTACTGTCATTCCTTAGATGATTGTTGCTCGTGCTTTTTTGCCAAATGCTATAGACATCATTTCGCTTGTAAAGCTTTGAGGCTTAGCTTAGTTTGTGGTGATAAGGACTTATAAAATGCTGTTTTGGTTGAAAAAATATCATTTCAACGCTGGTTTGATGCTTAGCTTAGTTTGTGATGATAAGAACAAGTAAACTAGCAGATGCACATTTGATTGAAGAAGTGTTTTTGTTATCTACACATAGCTTTCTCTTTCTTAATGACTTACTGATGGATTTACAGAAAATTAGGCTTCTTCTGTCCATCTTATTATAAATGCAAATTGTAATGCGGAGAGACTTAGAAGAATTGATTTGGTCATCAATGTCACCAAAGTGCACTTCATTTTTTGGTCACTTATATAGAAAGAACTCCAAAATTAAAGCATGATTGAGCTGGAGTAGTCAAATGATGAATGATTTTCTGAGAAGTGATTTTCGGAACCGTGTGAGTGAGAACAAACACAGAGAAAAATCATATAGTAATTTATATGATCGGTAAACAAGTCATGTAGCGTACCGATCTGTCGACTAATAAAGTGGATCATGGATCCGAAGAGTACGTGGGGCCATTTAAGTGACGTCGAGGCGTTACACAAATGGTGCCTTTTCCTATATTTGTTTTTGGTCAAACACATCACAACTTGGATCTTGCAATACGGGAAAAAAACAAAAGAACATCGGATCAAACATGTGTTGTGTTGGGTCAAATGTTTGAGAATTGAGTCAATTACACGTCACTATGCAATATGCATGTCATAAATCGTCACCAAAAAAGCATAACAAATGCATGATATGGTTATTATTATTATTATTATTATGAAAAATATGTTTAAAATGCTCTTAATAACTTTGGAATTATCTTCCTTTTAAACACTTCCAAATTGAGTCAATTATCAAATACTATTGAAATGGTTGAGATTCCCAAAGCAATCAAATATACAAATTTTAAATAAAATTGAAATTCAAGTTGTCTAATTCGTCCAAAATCATCTTGCATGTGATATAGCTAAGCCAGCCTAGATCGATATTATTCATCTTCCACAATATATACACACATAAATCTATTTTGATTTATACAGAGATAACGAATCGATCGGATTTTGAGATCTAAAAACATTGTGTCTTCTCATATCCTCCGGTGAGTTCTTTCTTTCTTTCACATAATTATATATTTAGTATTATAAATCTTATAATTAAGGAGATAATTAAATCTATATGAAGAAAATGGGAACAAGAAACGACGACGACATGGAGAAAACAAACGGCAAATCTGAGCCGTTGCTGGTACCGGAGATTAGATCGGACGTCTCAGAAGAAGCGTCGTGGATGGTTTATTTAAGCACATTCATCGCCGTTTGTGGTTCCTACGAGTTTGGAACATGCGTAAGAATTTCTTTTAACTCTATCCCACAATTAACTTTATACTTTTAAGAGAATATCACTCGAAATGTTTCTTTTATGTTTTTAATTACTTGTAATGCCTCATTTTCTACCTTTACACAAAATGTCAGTTTTTGTGGTATTGAATTATAATATCATTACACGATTAGGGTTATCGGTTCTAAAAAAATAGAACTAGCCACACAATTAGGGTTTATATGTTTTTTATAGGTTTCAAAATTTGGTCCCAAAAAAATATGTATGGTTATGAGCCGAAGGTACACATTCCCCCAAGCACCGAGCTTGGTATGGTGCTGGTGCGCGCGTATGAATGGCTTTTAGCAATGTGGGATTTTTGCATAACTTAACAATTTAAGTTATGATGCTTTATAGCCCAATTTCTATTTCTCATTCACCTAAAAGCCAAAATTGGATCCATTAAATCTAATAGCTTTAGTGTATAAATCGTTGGCCCAACCTATACTTTGTGTAAGAGTTTAAAAAGGGACGTTTTATACAATTTAAAACATAAAAAAAAAGTATATTCTATACAATTTTCTCAAATTTTAATCTTTTTCCACTAGTATTCATTCAAATAACGATAATGTCGTGTTGATACGAGTAATTTTGTGTTTTTTTCGATAGGTTGGTTATTCTGCTCCGACTCAGTTCGGGATTATGGAAGAGCTTAATTTATCATATTCACAGGTTCATATAATTAATTAAGCTTGTATTTTTTTTTCATTTAGGGATGTTTTACGATATACTTGTAATTTTTTTTTTTTGAAATTTAGTTTTCAGTTTTTGGATCGATATTGAATGTTGGAGCAGTATTAGGTGCCATAACATCAGGAAAAATCTCAGATTTCTTCGGTCGTATTGGGGTAAATTTATTTTTTAGTGTTTTAATTATTATACATTTTATAATATGTTGATCCTTCATGCATTTTTTCTTTTTATATTTTCCTTATAATTAAATAAAATTTTGCTCACGTGGTTTTTTGAGACAGGCTATGAGGTTGTCTTCATTGATCTCTGCCATCGGTTGGCTAATTATATATTTCGCTAAGGTTTTTCTGTGTGCTAAATGTCTCCATAACTTCAAATAAAAATAATTGAATAAATAAAACTTGATTTAATATTGTTTTTTTTGTTCGATTATTAGAGTGATGTACCATTGGATATTGGAAGATTTCTCACTGGTTATGGTTGCGGTACACTTTCCTATGTGGTACGACATTTTTACATGTTTTTCCTTAATTATATTTATATAAACCATATATAAGTGAAAGATACTTTTATTTTAATCGTATTATAAATTTTAGGATAAGATAAACATATATTTTGTAACAATCTTTAAAAAAGTCTAAGTTAGGTTTTCTTACAACTTATTATACTAAAATTTAAAATTAATAAATATTTGATAGAAAAAACTAAAATTTAATAACAAATATATCGGTTAAAAATTCAGTTATTGATTATGTTCCGATATAAGTTTGAATTTGATTTTCAGGATACATAAATTTAGAATACATTATGGTATTTTGTCGGGTTCGGCTCATCTAATTTGATTTTTGATTTAGTTCCGATTCGGATTCGAGTTCAATCTTTTGGTATATAGATTTATGATCCATTTGAGTATTTTTCGAGGTTCAGTTTCTCTAATTCAGATTAATTTTTGTTCGAGTTTCGAGAATTTAAAACAACATCTCGAAATAACGTTTTAAAATATTAACACGGGTCTAATAAGTTAAATGTTTACCATTAAAAAAATAATGAAAACAATTTGATCGTATTATAACGCGGTTATTATTCTAATATATTATTATATTAGAAAAAAAAACAAAATTTGTGAATTATTTTGAGAATTCATATTTGCAATGATATTATGTAGGTTCCGGTTTTCATCGCTGAAATTAGTCCGAGAAAATTACGAGGAGCATTAGCCACGCTTAACCAAGTACTAATTGTGTTTTATTTTGGTTCGAGTTAAAAATTTGTATATTATTCATGATTAGATCAAATATTTGATAATATGTACAATTATGCAGCTGTTTCTCGTAATTGGATTAGCTTCAATGTTCCTTATAGGCGCCATTGTGAATTGGAGAACTCTTGCACTAACCGGTAATTTCGTTTGTTTGTGCTTAACCGGAAGTTTTTGGTATTGGTTTGGTAGTTTTACCATTGAATTAGGTTTGGTAGTTTTACCATTGAATTAGGTTTGGTTAATCAATTTCAGGAGTTACACCATGTGTGGTTCTATTTATTGGGACTTGGTTTATTCCTGAATCACCAAGATGGCTAGTAAGATCAAAGTTCGATTATTCAACTCCGGTTTAGTTTTAGTTTTGTAATCTATGGTTAATACTAACCGACAAAACTCGAATGTGTTTGGTGTTTTAAGGAAATGGTTGGTCGTCACAACGATTTTAAAAACGCGTTGCAGAAACTGAGAGGTCCTCACGCCAATATCAATAAAGAAGCTGAAGAAATTAAGGTACTTTTTAAGGCAGAAATTAGATAACCGGTTTTGGTACATGAAATCACATTTGCTTCTTTTGGAATTCCGGTTTACAGGAGTACTTAGCAACTCTTGTTCACCTCCCAAAAGCGACATTATGGGACCTTATAGACAAAAAGAATATTCGATTTGTGATTGTAAGAATCTCTGATTCTAGTTAAAGATGATAAGTTATATGTTCCGGTTTAATTTGGTTTAATCTTAATTGGTTGTATTTGATCAGGTAGGAGTTGGTTTAATGTTTTTCCAACAATTCATGGGAATAAATGGTGTTATCTTCTACGCACAACAAATATTCGTATCAGCAGGTAATAATTCGGCCCGGTTTAAGATCCAACATGTTCAAAATTAATTCATTTGATTCGATTCCGGTTTTGGTGTACCAGGAGCATCTCCAACTCTTGGAAGCATTCTATACTCGATAGAACAAGTTGTTCTTACAGCACTTGGTGCAACATTACTAATTGATCGGCTTGGAAGAAGACCACTTCTTCTGGTATGATTCTTATATCAATTTCTATTTCTTTTGGTTTAGATGAACCGGTCTAACCAAATTGGTATATTTCAGATTTCAGCTGTTGGAATGTTGATTGGATGTTTACTCATTGGAAATTCATTTCTATTAAAGGTCAATTTAAAAATTATTTATCGTTAAATAGTGTTGGGAAATAAAACAATTATGTATAACGGTTTAGTTTTGGTATTTGCTGGCCAGTCCCATGGTTTAGCACTGGATATCATTCCGGCCCTTACAATTAGTGGAGTCTTGGTAAGCATCTATTGAAACCGAATTTTGGTTTAAGCTTTTGGTTAAGTCCGGTTATTATAACTAGAAATTTCAATCTGCAGGTTTATATCGGTTCATTCTCAATTGGAATGGGTGCAATCCCATGGGTTATAATGTCTGAGGTAATTCATAACATTATACATTAATGTTTATACTTCATTTTTGTTAAAAATCTTGATTTTAATTTTAATTTTGTCATTAACATAAATTTGTTTTGATTCAGATATTTCCAATAAATATAAAAGGAAGTGCTGGAGGACTAGTAACAGTAGTAAATTGGCTAAGTTCATGGCTTTCCTTCACCTTCAATTTTCTCATGATTTGGAGTCCTCATGGTAATTAATATATATATATATATATAATTTGTTATGTAATTAAACTTAACTAGTTAGATAAATGGTATTTGATGATAATTGTATATATAATGTTTGTTTTTCAATTTCAGGTGCATTTTATGTGTATGGAGGAGTATGTGTATTGGCTATAATCTTCATAGCAAAACTTGTTCCTGAAACTAAAGGCAGAACATTGGAAGAGATTCAAGCAATGATGACGTAAAATTTATAATACATGTTAAAGTTTTCTTTGTATAAGTTATGAATTATCTGTGACCAAATGCATCTTGATTTAATACATATATCATCGAAGATTAATTTGAAAGTTTCTTCAGGTGTGTGTATAGATATTATTGCATTTAGCACTAGATCTTTAATTAAGTCAAAGTAAATGTTTGTGTGAGGCATGTTCTTAAATCTTGAAGTGATTATGTTCCTTAGTTAATAACAAGTGGCAAAATCTAACTAGTCTTAAAATAGTCCAAATGGTGAGTTAAAGAAAGATTCACATTCTTAACATACTTATACTATGTCAATGCAACTTCCATTTTTTTCTTGCTTGTGATCATGTTAGCCAATCAATTTATGGTCAACTATATGTATATGTATATACCACCACAAATGTTTTTATTTTCTACAATTTTTGGTCCAACATTATTATTATTTGTTACGGAGAAAGATATTTTTCGATTTATTAGCTTAGATATATCTTTGTGAATATCTTTTAAATTTTCTAATCTTGTCTAACAATTATTCTCTAACATATACATACTCTTCTTATATCAATAAAACGTAAGGCTTACTCCAAAATTCACATTATTATGTTATAACTTTATATATATATATATATATATTTGTTTGTTTGATAATTTGGGTAATCCAAAGGATTTGTGTGCCCGAGGATTTGTAAAGTGGTCACTATCACTGTGCCACCTATCCTTCGACATTGAGTAAAGATTTAGAACTCGTTTTTCATTCATAATTTCTATTATATATAAATCAACAATATATCTTTGACACCTAAATTGTAAAATCCTTAGTTGGTAATATTCGGATTCAGCAATGTTCATGCTATGTTTTACATGGCTAAATCATTTACTGACTTATCATTTTTGATTAATTCTGTTTTACTCTAAAAATGATGAGGGCATATTGTTTTTTTTTCTTTCATCTGAAAATTAATACAACAAGGGAATGATATAACGGTAGAATATTTAAGCCGCCATATTATTTATAAATAAGGTATTTCTTGATAAAAATGAAATACTACAGGCTAGACAGTCTACTTTACTGTTGAGATTTAGGTCGAGTCTGGTTCGATTTTGGAGTTATATAATATTAATGGATTTGTCGGTTATTTCATATGAAATACATGTTTATAAATAGTTTTAAGTTTAAATGGTTCAGTTGGATAGATTCGGATTCGGGTTAGGGTATAGACATTATATTCTACGACTTCGGTTATATTTTAGGTTCGGTTCGGTTCGGATTCGGTTAATAATCAAACTCAAAATAACTTGTAATCAAAAACTATTCGGTTATTTGGATATATCCGAAATCTAAATGGTTCGATTGAATCGGTTTCGGATTTAAGTTTAGATTTCGGTTATGGACTTTATACCTAGGAATATTGGAAGTTTTAGAAAATGCGATGAAGACAAAAATTGATGAAAAGTCTTTTAAATCTGTCATATTCATTTAGATATTATAAGAAGCCTGACCATTTTTTGGATTGAACGCCATTTTCATAATCATTAGCGCATTAGACTTAGGAAATCCTCAAAGATAAGGGGACTCATGATCCAAAGCGAAGACTTAGTCTTTTTTTTTTTTTTGTGGTCGAAAGGGAAGATTCTTTCAATAATACTTCATCATTTTAGAAGACATTTTTTTTTTTTGGTGTTAAATCATTTTAGAAGACTTATTCTTAAGATACATTAAAATCTTATTAATAAACCTGAAGCAACCACCAATGGGAAGACGTGCGTAGATGAAGTTGCTTATCGAGATAACAAATATATATATATATAGTTTATATATCAAATGGTTGTCAAAATCTAGTTCTTCAAAGCTTAGCGTCAAGGATAAGAGCAAGTAGCTTCTGTAAAAGAAGAAGAAATTCTGATTACAATATATTCAAAGATGTTACACATTTTGAAAAATGACATTATTTATATTTTTTTCTTCGTTGAAATTCTTTTTTATATATTGTAGTTTACAATAATTGAAATTGTATGGCCAATGGAAGCACCAATACTTGATCGGAAAGCGCCGATTTCAACGCTTGTTTCGTTTTATTTATATAAATTTTTCTTACAAAAGTCTTATATAAGTTTCTTACAAACTCAAAACGAAAACTCTCACACAATGAATCTCTCAAAACCTTTTTTTTCGGATTCAACTCCTTGGTCACTTCAATATCTTAAAAGCGTTAGCCGCCGTTCAACGCTCATTATCTCACTTATATACTAGTTCTAACCTAGTATCTTCTCGTGATCAATCAGAAATGGAAATACTTTACATAATAGTTCTTTCCATTTCTGTTTCACAGTCATCTGTCTTGACAAACTTCTGATGACTCGTCAGTCTCCTCTTGTTTGAAACCAACGACTCTAAGTCCAGTTCCATGCATTCGTTCTGATGACTCTGTTCTGTCTTCCGTGCATCTTCAATCTCCCCCTTTTTAGCTTAGTTTGATAGTCAAACACTTTATAGACCTGTAATCAAGACACACCACAAAGCAACATACTACAATAGACCACACACTACACTCTCAGTTAAACGCAATCAGACAGAGCATTATAAAATCAAAGTTCAAACATGCCAACGCCAATCTAAAATAATATTACATACCGCAAGTTCAAAGCCAAAAAAAAAAATAATTTTTAGCACAGCAAAAGTACAAAGTACTAGCCAAAAGACAAATGGCTCATTAAGCTAAACTTCAAACTAAAAGAACTCCCCCATGAACTAAACTCCCCCATGATCATGCATCTGACTTTGAGTCGTCTCCCCCTGTTTGACATCACAACTGAGTTAAAAACACCACTTTCTATGAATACAGCAGGATACAGTTAAAAGAGAGTTACTTACCTGGTGTGAGCAGTGATTCCAACAATCGAATGGCTTCCCTTATCACTTTCTGTGTTTGCTCAGCTGTCGGGGATTCTTGTTGCTGCGAAGTAGAACCTTGCCCCTTCAGAGTAGCCTGTTTCTTCTTGTCTGCAGAGATAGCCTTGTTCTTGGATTTCTGTGGGCGAGGTGGATGACTTGTTGTGCTTGTTTTGACCGGGATAGGCTTCTGTTTGGCTAGCAGATTGAACATCAACTTGGATAGGGCAGCCAGAGTTTAGACTCCGGATTCTGAGCTACCTCCAGTACATGATCAAAAACTATCTTGCCCAGATCAAAAGGCATTCCCTTGAGTAGCATGTATAGAATCCGAGCTCGTGTCTTGTTCCCATAAGACACATTGTTGGTGGNATAAGACACATTGTTGGTGAGATACCAGTTTCGACAGCAAATCTTGTACAGATACCTGCACTCTTTGACAAACGAGGATGAGAGAATTCCTTTCCACATTGTGACAGTACCATTCGTCGGGAAAACTGCCAGATCATCATCAGAGACATGAACCATCTTCTCCAAAGTTCCCGAGTCATCCACATCAGACAGTCCAAACAGAGCATTAACACGAGAGGCGGAAAATTCAAACTCACACTCACGAAGGTTTACTTTCACCACCTTGTCACATGTTTTTGCAGAAGGTAAGGCTGCAAAAAATTTGAGTACTAACTCACGATCATAGTCACAAATGTCTGTCACTGTTCTTATCAACCCAGCTTGCTCCACAATCTCCTTAGCTTTTGCTTCCTTAGCAAAATCAAAAACTGTTTCTTCCAAAATTTGTTTCTGGGTAGAGAAGGTTTGGTACCTTTTCGCGATCAATGAAGCATGGGAAGATGTAGCAGTCTCTGATTTGATCTTAGGTCGCTTGCTAGGAGGAACTTCTCCTGGAGACTGACAGCATTGACGGAGTCGAGACGCGAGTGGTGGAGCAGATGTAGCGGCTGACGGTTTGGCCGGAGAGTTCTCAGATGAGTCTTCAGACACATGCACAACCTGAGGGTTTTTAATCGATTGTGTCTTCTCTGATTTTGATTGTGCAGTAGACAGATTTTGTCGTTGCCTCGCTGGCGACACAATAGGGGAACTGGAAAGCACAGGCGAGCTCGAAGAAATCGGAAGTGCTTGCTCTTGAACCACCGGAGAACTTGAAGAGGCCGGAGATACCAGAGCAGCGGAAGGGACAATATCTTTTAGCATCGCTTCAGATTGAGGGTTAGGTTTCGACTCTTCCTGTTCTGAAATGGAATCTAGCTTTGCCGGTGACTGCTCCTCTACAGCAACGGCGGTGGGTTTCTCACTTGAGATTTTGCCTGAAGACTGCGGTGGTTGTTTGTCAGAGGAGGATGATGATCCATCTTCTGATCGAGAAGGGTCAGAGGTGTGACCGACAAGCCTTGACAAGGATGAGAGAACGGATTTCATGGTGAAGATGGAAGAGGATTGAGACAGAACTTTTGAGACAAAGAGAGATGAAGAGATTTGCGTGTTTGGAAGTGACAAGACAGTTACTCTTCCCTATGTAGTTTATGAAACCCTAATTTATTTCTCTTTAACTTTGCTCTCTTCGTATTCCTCTGGCTGTTAGGTTTTACACAGCCCACTGATACACTCTTGTCCACTCACTTAGACAAACAGATCATTGACACACACAGGGCCTTGACAG